>DF364413.1:3409-32188 GCA_000787875.1 Solanum virginianum | reverse complement strand
GTTTCAGGTGGCTAGTGCATAATACAGAGGAAACTCTGCCCAAACTTTTATAAAATGAATAGTAACTCACGTTATATTCTAATTTGATCATGTTGCCTGGTGCCCCTATCGGGTACCAGTCACGGCCCATAGGTTGGGTCGTGACAAAACTGGATAGCAGTGTTCTGAGTTCCCTCGAGACTCATATTGTAGCCTAAGTTTAGCTACGTCATACCAAAACAATAGGGTGCTTTACGTACCTCAAACACTTCTCCAAACTACTCCAAATGCAAACCAAATCCAACTTATGCTTCAAGGTGTTCAATGTCTACAAATAATTCATAATAATGCTAAACAATTAGCTAACGACTTTTTGGTCATTGAATTCTAATTTTGCCCTTAATTCTACAATAAATTGGGCAGTATCTCCCCTTAAAACAAGCCACCCCGAGAGTCCATCTCGACTCAAATCAATCAACAACAACAACAACAATCCAACAACATCAATAATCATTTCAAATGCCATTCTAACAATAATCACACTAAGTATCATTATTTAATCATATTTTCAAAAACTGGACAACATATAAATTACAACAATTATAAATAGATACATTGCTAAGTGACGAAGCATATATGTAGTATCGGAATGTCAAAGTATGCTTCCAACCAACAATGAATTTCAGTTCACTTTCAATGACATCTTAAGAAGGTCTATATATCTGTATTATATATCAAGAGTGAACTCAAGGATTTAATTAAAATATTAGTCACAAGTCTTATGAATGAACTTATTTTACTCATCATCTTCTAGCATTCCACTACTATATCACCATCAGAATGCATCTAAAAACTCTAAATCAGGACTCATTAAATTAAAACAATTAAACAAGAATACTCCAAATAAAGGGATGAAACATTCAGTGACTTAAGTCTCAACTCAAACTTGTAAGTTGTTAGAGATTTCCTTCAACTTTTAAACTTATAAAAAAAACAAGAACTTAAGGAAGTTAAGCAAAGGGCCACATGTAGATTTTTGAACTATAATATCTAATGAAGTAAATCTATTTTAGCGTAACAAGAGGTACCCAGAATACAACGGATTATAATAATTAGTCTCATTGATGAGATTATAACCCTTGTAAACTCTTTCATATTTTTAATAAAGAAAAAAAATAAACTAGAGATCAGATTTTATAGAAAAAATAAACTAAAAGTCTCAAACAACTTGGTAAGAAGAGATCTGAAGAAAGGATTGATAGTTAAAAAAAATAGGAGACTAAAATGAACAAGTAATCACAATACCTCAATTCGAACAATAACATAGATTTCAGACAAATCCATTCATTATTCTTTAAGATTTTTTTGAATTCCTTCAATGAAGTTTCTAATTTTGTAAAATAATACATGAACTAGAAATTAGAGATAATGGGACTTAGAACTCATAGAATAAACAGAGAAAGTTGAAAATCTTACCACTGAAGATACAAAAGTTCTCTCAGCTAGCGTAGGTCATTTGATTTTCTTTTATTTTTGCATACTACAATGTATATATAACCTTAATAACACATAAAATAACATAAATTCTTACCTTTTCACTTCAACTCCTCAAATTGATTAGGGTTCCAAAGATGAGAAATTTGATGATTTCTTGCTCTAAAAACACTTCCACACTACTTAGGGGCCTCAAAATAGTAGGTTGGTAGCATCCAAATAATTTTAGAGTGAAGAAGAAAGAATTTCAAAGTTTTCCTTGTGCAAGCCGACAGCTTCTCTCTCTAAGGTGTTCTTCACTTGTTCTTCTTTATCTAAGTAGAGAAATGTTAGAAAGATAAAGATGTTGTCCCTTATATAAAATCAAGAGTCATTATATAAATATATATGTGCAGAATCTTGGTCAAGGCACACGGTCACCCCACACATTTGCACCAATTAGCTTCCAACACAATTAAAGTGGCATTACTAAATTCCTTCAAGAACCCAAGTTTTAAATATTTCATTTTTGGTCCATATTCCATGGGATTAGATTTAACACAATTAAAGTGGCATTACTAAATTCCTTCAAGAACCCAAGTTTTAAATATTTCATTTTTGGTCCCACACTTTTTCAAATTGATCCAATTAAGAATATACAGATCCTAACACATCAGCTAATTAGATTGGAAGTTAGGTTGAGGGAAGTTGAGCATGGTGGTGTAGCATTCTTGATGGTCCCAAATCTTCTTTGGATAAGAGGTCTAGATCAAGCAAGGCCTTGATTCCGCGTTATTAGAGTTGGAAGTTTTTGGGTGGAAAGATGGTAGAGTGGAGGTAGTCTCCCAAAGGGGAGATGGTAGTTCATGGCGACAAGGGGAATAGGTGGGGTTAAGGTTGACAAAGGAGTTATGGTTGTGAGTCCTTATAGGATGAAGAGAGAAGTTGGTAAGGTTGCATAAGTTTGGGAATTTCCTATGGATAGGTGTTTGGTTAGTCCAGTTCTTCATGCTTCTAGGTTGATAGGACATGTTGGTGACTCTAGTGCTATAGTACTCTTTGAGATTGTAGGTGATGTGGAGGAAAAGTTGGATTAAGGGAAGGTCCCAGTGGAGGTGTTGGATGGGTGAGTGGAGAGGTTGATTAATGAGGTTGTGGTGTTCATTAAGGCCCTCTTGAAAGGGTCATCAAGTGAAGGGCGTCTCTAAGGAAGCCAAAGTTATCTTATGGGAGCGATATTCGTACCTCATTCACTCTAATTAAGCCCAAGATAATGACTAAGTCCTTTATGTGATTCCAAGTCCTATGTTTCAACCCTTATGTCATTCATATGCATTCATGTTTAAGTTGGCAAGTTTATGATGATTTTACAGTTATGTTGAGATTTTGAAAAGGGTGTTTTAAATGTAATGTTGCATTCTTGTTAAGGCTAATTTATTTATGATCACTATTGTCTAGTACATTTCTTTTACATTCGGAGATGAATGTTACCAAGGGAGAGATAATAAAACGACCCCAAAAAGTGCCCAAAAATATGCCTCGAAAGTGCCTAGAAACGTAATTTTCATATATCTAAAAATTAGTTCATTATTTCAAAAATTCAACTTCAAATTCTTGTTTGGGGGGCAAAATTAAGTGAAAAATAGGTCTAACCCGATTTTTAGAGCAACTGTATCAAAATCTGAAAATCGCAAAAATGTGATTTAGGAGGGTCAACTTAAAGGAGAATATCTCTTAGCACACAATGAACAAGGTGGCCCACGACCTACAAAATTAAAGCTCTTTGAATTACGTTTCCAATGCACTTGGTTTGACCTCATTCCGACTTCAGATGAAGAATTTAAGCCCATTTTCATAGAACTCATATGTGCAGAAATGCAAATTCCATTGAGTAATCCGCGTCGCGGTGTAGTGTTATTTTTTGGTCCTGTATTTTTTCTTTTGACTTCAGTTTAAGACTTTCAAGTCATGGGCCTAATCGTTCGCATACTTGCAAATACTTATAATTAGCTTTATTTCACCCTCATATCATCCTAAACATTCTCCAATACTCACTCAAACACTTAGACTAATTTTCCTCTCAAGATTCAACTCCCACAACTCTCATCCGGATCTAAGGATTTCCTTCAAGCTTCAAGCCTCTATTTTCAATCTTCATCAAGAGCTTCTCTAAAGCTAAGTTATATGAGTTTCAACCATTGGGACCTTTCACCCATGGTGCCCAATCCTCTTTTCAACTTAAATTGCATGATTTAAAGTTGATTTTATATGTGGGTTTTGTATATTAAGAAATTTACTGCACAGTGATTTGAGTTCATGAAAAGTATTGTTGTTTAGTACATTTTGAGCTCTAAATCTTGGATCTAATGTTGGATTTTATGAAGGGTCTTGATGTATGTTGCTTGAGGGTGTTACAAGGTATTCATAGTATTTGATTTTAATATGTGAGTGCTACAATCTTTATAAAACCTTTGATTCATCTTTTCAACTATAAATTCAAGGGCTTTTTACATGGGATTTACTTGCATTTTTTCACTCTTGAATTGCATGATTTTACACTAGCGCTACACCCCCCCAAGTGTTTAATAAAATATTCGGTTATGATTTCTTGCGGAATTGGAGGACTAATACATGTCTTATGAGTTAAAAGACTTCATGATGATTTTAAGATGTGTCTTATACATGGGAATGTTGATGATGTTATAAAGCAGGTTTTAAGCCTTTTCTTAAAGATTTCACCTGTTGTGAGCCCTTTAATGATTGATGATAATGCAAGGGTAATTTTTGATGATGAACTATTTTTATGATTGAAGTTGGGCTCACTATTTGAGGTCAATGATGTTATGAGCTACTCATGCCATGTCCTCTATCTTGTTGCTAGTTATTAAAGCTATGATTATCTTATAATATTCCATGGGATTAGATTTAGCACAGAGTGGACTAAAGGCGAGTCCCCAAGTCTAAAAAATATGTGCAACCATAGGGTGATGTTATTCCGTTACTATACTAGTAGATCCCGCTAGTGAATCATCTCTTAAAATCCTTTCCAAAATTTGTTTCATGGTCCCATAAGAAGGGTCACTTCACCAAAATTTGGTCGTGTTCCCATAAGTTGAAGTGGGGTCTTAAATCCTTTCTGAAATTAGGTTGGGTTTCCATAAGAAAGGTTATTTCATACGAAATAGGTCATGTTCTCGTAAGTTTGAAGCATGATTTACCTTGGCAAGTAAACCGCCTCTTTACCGGTAAGGGGTAATCATCGGGATTCCAAGTCGTAGCTCTCTTGATCTTATTCTATGTCGGTTGAGGTCTCTTCCCAAACCTATGCATTATGATCTATATGAGTTGAATGAATTGTAAGCATGTTTTACTTATGCATTGATCATACATGTCATGTTGTAATATTATGCCTATTGCCTATTATTATGCATTTTGACTATGATGCCTATCTCTTATTGCATTCCATCCAACATAATTAGTACATTCAAACATACTAATGCATACTCTATGCCTATATGATATCACCATGTAGGAACCGGATCCCCGCTTGAGTATCTCCTCCCACGTGGCTAGTACGATTTCACTCAAGCTTGTTGGTGAGTCCTCTATTCCGGGGACATTCCTTATGATCTCATGCCATATTCTAAGACTATCTTTCTTTTATGTATGTATTAAATATTAGGGTGAGCCCGATTGCTTGTCTTGGTCCTCGCTCTTATCAATGTAGTAGAGGTGTTGTTGGACATATTATGTATTATGCTTGAGCTTTGACTCACTTATGATATTCAAGCTAAAGCCTTCTACTTCGACTTCGACATATTATGTATTATGCTTGAGCTTTGACTCACTTATGATATTCAAGCTATTTATGTATAAATCTCTCTTCCTCAGTCCCAGTTTTACTTGTTTATGTTTCTTATGTTGTTTTATATTGCTTTTGCGACCAAGAATGTGTAATGATATGCTATGAGGCTTATTTGGGGTTCCTTTGGGTTCCCCATTCGCCGATTACGTCTAGGCCCTCGGCTTGGGTCGTGACATGCAACATGCTACTTTGGATTTCTTTTTCTCTCAAACTTTTTGAATTTGGGAGTTTGATAATTGGTAGGCATTTTGAGGTTATCAATCCTTGCAATATAAGGCTTGGAATACACATAGGAAGACTTGGTGGAGATATCATACTTACCCTTGATGGCCTCTTCAATTAACTCCTTCAATTAATCAGGAGCAATCATCCCTTTGGAAGAAACTGACATCTCTTTGATAGGTAGTGTTTGCTTCATAAGATTTTCAGCCTGTTAAACTTGAATGCCCTTTCCAAGTGCATGGTTGGATTCTACATCTTGTAAGCAATCCATTCTATCTATCAACTTGTCAATATGAGATTCTTGATTTTGCATATGCTAGGTCAATCGGTCGATCAGTTTTGCTAAATTCGTAAGTTGCCCTCCTATGAATGAAACACCAGTTACCATTGCTTGCATGATCAAAGGTGATTTAAAAGAGTAGCATGAGTTTTTGTGCAAAATGATCTTCAAAGGTCTCACATCACGCTTGTCTTTCTTCGCAGTAGAGCTCTTGGAGCCAGGAAGCTCAAGCGAAGCTAATGTCCTTTCTACTTCCTCCATTCAATACATTTGTGGAGAATCTTGCACCTTTTAGAGTACAAGATGGAAAAGAAGGAATTGATGTGGATGACACTTACAGTTTTTGTTGTCCTAGCATGGTAGCCTTGCTGCTTCTCGTAATAGATCCAAAATTTTCAAAGGTAGCATCAAGAATTTTCTCTACTTTAGCAAATAACTTGGAGTTGCAGCCTTAGAGAAAGTTGATCGGAGTTGATCTTCTTCGAAGCCATTTGAATATTCTTTGATGCTTAAAAAATTGAGATGAGATGTAGAAATTGTCCCACTGGGTGTGCCAGAATTTGTGAACCATAAAACTTACGTCAAAAAAATAATAATCAAGAATAAAAATATCATACTAATTATAGTATTTGATTTTAATATGTGAGTGCTACAATCTTTATAAAACCTTTGATTCATCTTTTCAACTATAAATTCAAGGGCTTTTAAGCTTGTTCTTGAACTTGTAGAGAGATTTGTGGTGTTTGATCCATGAGCTCCCGCTAGCTTATATATATGTATATATATATATATATCCGTTTGAAGTGGGATTATCATTTTAACACATAGCATGACCCTATTGGCTTCTTTGTTTGACTTGACATGCCATGTCATTTGACACATGGAGATAAGAAAGGCCTCTAGGATGAAATGATATTGAGCTTATCAAATTGGGCTCGCGTTGTGTAAAATCAATTAACTTGGATTTTAATTAGATCTGTATTTGTTGCACTTAAATAATTAACAAATTATATTAATCCATAATATTTATTTAAACTAATATATTCATGAATTTGATATAATTCAAATTATTTTAAAATTTATACTTAATAAATTTTAAATGATTACACTCCACATCATAAGTCATGTGATTTGTACAACCGTTGTCAATTAACTAAGAAATTTTACTTGCAAACAAAGTAGCCACAAATAATTTCTCTTCTTCTTTTTGGTCTGCAATTTGTTCTTCATTTAATTGTTCTGGTCCTTTGTCTTTGTAAATAATCTCAGTGTGGCCAAGTTTATGGCACTTTTTGCATTTCATAACAGGTTTTCTCCAACACTTGAAATGAGGATGATTTCTCTTCAAACAATGCTAACAAGGTGAAAATTTTCTGCCTTTATTATTGCTGCTGGAATTGCTATCAGTTGCGACACCTTTTGTTGATATAGAAAAACCTTTCTTGAACTTTGGATTCTTGCCTTTGCCTTCGAAGTTGAATTATTGCAAGCAACTCTCCTTTAGTAGCTACGTCATTCCTCACCATTCTTCTTTGTTCCTATGCTTGCAAGGAGTTCGAAAGTTCTTCCAAAGTGATATTTGACAGATATTTCATATTTTCAAGTGAAGAAATTATTGCTTAAAACTTTTCAGGAAGAATAACAAGGAAGTCCCACATTGACTTACCTGAACGAGTCATGATTTTGGAAAAAATATTAGGAGATACAAGCCTTCTACTTCGACTTCCTGGTTTTCTTCTCTTTTTGAGTTCTTATTTGAGCCATCATAGGATTTCCTAATAAAGGAGGAGTTTCATAATCATCTTGTACTGCCTCCCAGAGAGCACATGCATCTATGGAGGTTTCCATCCTAATAGCCCAAACTGAATGTATTACACATATACATCTCTTGCATTGGTAGGGTTGATGTGAACCTCGAGCTTCAGTAAGTGAATATACTTAGCTGATATGAAAACTCATCAGAAATTTATATAGTTCAAACGATGCATTTTACAAGTTAATCCTGAAGTAAAGGATTCTATTGATGCAACAAAACTACAATGGACAGTTATTATTTGTTTTCTACTTTTCATAGTCCTGTTCTCCTATTTAGCAAAACTTTTTAAGGTGTATCTTTAAGCTGCCTCATGGTACTTAATTCCCCAATTTGAACATTCTAAAGTGTCAGACTTTGGAGTTAAAGAATTTGCATTTGTGTTAAGTATGTTGGTGTGATTTTAATATGACCTAAGTTAAAGAGATTGTATTTGTGTTGACTATGTTGGTGTGCTTTTAATACGATGTTACTAAAGTTCAGATGTTCTTAATGCTTTTTCAGAACTTATATAGGATTAGTTCTTGTGCTAGACAGTGTTGATATATCACAAAATTTGACAATTTGAGTTAACAATTTCTATCAAGAATTGTTCTTGTACATGTTCTTACTTAACAACGCTGTATAAATTCTTATTTTGATTACAGTTGCTTAGGAGTGAAATTGAATCAAAGTTCCTACACGCCTCTTGATGCTTTAGAAAGCTACCTCATTGGCTACTAACCACCCTCTTGTCTCCGAAGAGTTTAAGTTACTCAAAAAACTATAGTTATTTCGAATCCGTGCTCAAAAACTAGTGTAGAACTAGAATTCTTAATGGAACCATATTGTTAACCAATTACTATAGATGAAACATTTATATTGAGAATGGTAGTTTGACTCGAAATTGCATGTTTCTATAGCAGTAACACAAAACCTGACTAATAATTCTCAATAAGCGAAACAACTCTGTAAAGAAGTTCAGGGTCATATATGATCTTTGTATTATTTGTATATGTAGCTCTTGACTGCATAAACTATTACTATTAGTTAGAAATAATAGTTCAGTTACAAAATGTCAAATTAACTCAAGATTGGCTTATAAAAAGTTGTACTGCATGCTCAGTACCTATCCAGAGGCATAGGGTAGTGCAGAATACATCCCAACAAATCTTTCTTTGTAGAACAGTTGCACATGTGCACTGATGATGAATTTTGTGTACCAAGGAAGAGGACAAAAGCATATACACATCCCATTGCGTAACAAAAATGGATTTAGTTTTAGTATTTAGAACCAAAGGTATTTAATAAATAGTTTTCAATGTGTATGTAATGATCCTGACATTTTTGGCACTTTTGATAAAATTTCTATTTATCCTTCTTGATAATTGCCTAAAGTCCTATTTGATTGGTTGATAAAGTTAGTTTTTCAAATTTTTGTGAAAATTTGAGTTTTTGCTAAAGAGTTAGAGTTTTGAAGGCTTAACTTGCTTAATTTTTAATTTTGGCATCATTTGGACTTTTGAGTCTCAAAATGGAATTTCATCTATTCCATCAGTTCTGAAATGTGAAAATTGGTCTACGATAATTGGCAGAATCAGATTTGGATTTTATAAGTAGATTTGAGATTTAAAGTTTGAAATTGAGTTGAAATTTGACTAAGGTTTGACTTTAGTCTACATTTTGAGTTTAGGTGCTCAATTGGATTTCTAATGGTTTCATTGGTTCCGAGAGGTGAATTTTTCTCTAGAATGAGTTTTTATATAACTTTTGAGTATTCCGATATCATTTCAATATATCTAGTATCTTAAGTTGTCCTAGTTGCATCTAATCATATTTCGGGTCAAAGAGAATCCATATTCAAGTTTTGACAATTCCATTGTATCCAAAACATTGAATTTAGTTGGATTACATATATGGTTTGAGTGTACTTGTTCCAAATGAATCCCGAGGATTCATTCAGAATTTGAACCATTTTTGTGATTGCTTATATCTAGTGTCATGGCCCTTCTTTGTGTTCGTGCACATTACTCCCACACTAGCGAAGGTGTGTATACGAGTGCATTGCATTTGCACAGCTCGAGCTATGAATGCGGAGGTTCAATTAGCTTGACCTTTGCATTCGCGGATGCATGAGCCACATTTGCAGAAGCTTGCTCACATTTGACATCTGTATTCGCGAGCCTAAGCTCTACGATCGCTGAGGGTAGTTTGGACCCCTAAATAGTTACTTGCCTAAATGACAGGTGATAGTTTATTTCCTCCATTTTTGGGCCTTGGGAGTTCATGAAGGGGTGTTTTCAAGAGGAATACATTAGGTAAGCTATTTTGAACAAAAATTTTTATTACCCATTAATAAATTTTTATTTTTATCAAATCGGGAATTTTGAATTGAAAATTTTGGGATTTGTTCATAAACCTAAAGCTTTGCTTAAATTATAGTTGTTAGTTTGTTTTAACTCAATTTTAAAATGATTTTTCGCAAACGGATTCCTAATACTGTAAGGAACATTTTCATGAAAAAAAATCAGATTTTAATCATATTTTTCGATATTAGACTTTTGGACCATTTTTCCCTTTTCCCTAAATTTCATTATTTTTGGCATCATCAAACATGGATTTGATTGTGCTATATTATTTGAATAGATTGTGTTTTTTTGGATACGAATCAAAAAAGAAAAGCTCTATTATTGGATTGACTTCTTGACTTTATCGAGGCAAGTAAATTTCTAAACTATTTTTGGAGGGGAAACTATGCATTTTTGGGAATTTTGTTGAGTTTATTTGAACCTTATACTTCCCTTCTTTGTGTGTTAGAGAGCAATGGAGATTTGGAATAGGTGAATTATTCACGAAATGACATTATATATGTGATGGGGTGATAAAATAGCTACATGCTAGAATGTGATATCTTAAGTCATGATATAGTATATGATTGATGATATTATTTTTATATTGTGAAATGTTGATTGAGGATATCAGTCTCTTTATTGAGAAAATTACTTTATTGGATCTCCATGATGAAACTTATGAATTGTTAATATGGCTCAAGTATTGAATAATGATAAATGCTAATAATTGAAGTGATTATTGAGGCATGATACATACAATTTTGCTATAAGTGTTGTATAATATTGATATTATGATGAAATTGTTAAAAGAATACTAATGAAAAAATTGACTCAATTGTTTCGAACAATAATGATAATGTGATTATAGAATACTTGAGAAATGATGTGATGTTATTGTTGAATGATTCACTTGATGATGATTCTATTGATGAATGAATGATAAGATTGATTGATTGATTATTGAATATGTGAATTGTGTGAACTCTTCACATACTCTCATGCTTATTGAAAAGTGATTATTGTGTTAAAATGAAACGTTGATTGTGTCCCACTATTGATGAAAAGCTAAAAGGAAATGGTTCTGCCTAGATTAAGTATGAGCTAGAGAATTCGGGTTGAGGTCTTTTCTAGCCAGTGATTATTTTCGAGCTCTCTTCTAGTGAGTAGAGTGATTGTCGATGTCTTTTTTTAGCGAGTGTATAGATTGTCGAGGACATTTTTTGTGGCTGAGGTATCTTTATACGACGATGATTGATACATGGTTCATATGTGGTCTCTATGAATTCTAGTCTGATTAGAATGGATGTGTATTGTAGGACAAATATGCATCATGATTACTTGACATTGCATTGAATCATACGCAGTTCGTTACATCCCATTTCATATTGTTCATTCTGTTAATGGAGATATTCGTATAAAGTGTGATAGATGGCTAATTTTATACATATAAATTTTATGAAAACTATCTGTAGTTATGTTGTATACTTGTATAGTGAATATGTATTGTGTATGTTGGCTTTCCTGAGTGCATGTTGTAGTTATGGAGGTTCGGTTGGCATAGAAGGAGTACTTGTGTTCTTTATTCTCTACTAGAGTTTATTTTATCTCATTAAATTAATCAGGCTAGTATGGCCGCAATTTTACAAATTCACGTCTGAGAGGTGTCATTTTCTAGAGTTAATGTTTTACAACTAATATTTATTTACTATTGCATTATCAAGTTTATGTCTTTCAGGAGCATAAGCACAACGTGGAAACTTTTCTTAGCAACAAACTGAGGCATAGTCTAAACAGGAATGTCAAACTCTTTGGACGCAAGCTGAGAAGCGACTTCCACCACAGTCTAGCTATACTACTGTCAGAAAGTGTGTGGGCATTCCTTTGGGTATAGTAATTTCAGTTTCGCATTTGAGTAATCTCCTATCTCACCTGAAGCAATCTTTCTAATCTGAGTGACAATATACCAAGAGCTTTAGAAATTATGTCCACGTAAGTTCTTACGTATAGGTGCGAAGTACACCACATTCATGACTAAGAGGCTGCAAGCCTCTTTTTCATGTCTCAATTTATTTGTCGCTCCTCCCAATCAAAATTTATTTTAGCATAATAAGATTTTCTTTTTAACCAATTGAGTGAAACTACAAGCAGTCTAATTTCGATGATAAGGATATGTAGGTAAGCCCAGTGTTGAAAACTCAACTATACGCCAACCTCCTTTCAATCTGTTCTTGAAATTTTTGGTATCTCCATAATTCTACTACGAAAAAGCTTTATAATTCTTTGTAATCGTTCATCAAATCAAACATCTTCAATTACAAGTGGCCAGAATTCTCATGTACATGAGATGTGTAGGAAACTCGATACTAGGATCCAACCATAATTTCCCATAGTTTGTACCAAATCCCCTTCAAATGATGAAGATGTGATAGGTTAAAATTGAATTTGTCAAATTTCTTTGTCCAGGGTGAAATGCCCCTAAAATGTGCTTCGGAAAAGCCTATAATCTTAATTTCCTTATATCTAAAAATTCGTGTGTGATATCAAAAATTTGACTTTATATTCTTGATCGGGGGCAAATTTGAGTGGGAAATGGGTATAACCCAGATTTTAGAAGATTCATAGTGAAAAATAATTTTCGTAAAATTTTTTGAAATAGTGGCGATCCACGCCCTGGCCGCGATACTGCAGGGGCACAGAGCTGTGTAAAAGTGTCCTTTGCATTGGGTCTGCATCACGAACCAGTGTAGTTTTTCCTCTGTTTTTCTGTTTCGGCCCAAGGGCGTTGGGGTCATAATACCATGCCCATTTAAACATAAAATCACCCATACTTAGCCATTTTTCCACTCCATATCACTCAAAATCCTCTATAAAACCTCTCCAACACTTTATCAAAAATTCTCATCCAAATTCAAGGATTTCAAGCTTAATTTTAGAACTCAAGTATCCTCTTCAATCTCTAAGTTCTCTTCAGGTCTATATTAAGAAAACCCAAGTTTAAGATATATGGATTTCATCTATTGGGTCCTTTCACCCATGGAGCCCAATCTTCCTTTTTATGAAAATCACATATTTTCAAGTTGTATCTTCTATAGGTATCTCCTATTTTGGATTATTTGCATATTTTCAAGTTGTATCTTCTATGGGTATCTATTATTATGGATTATGATTATAAATTATGTTAGGTTTTTATGAAATATTGATCTATTATGCATGACTATCTATTTCAAGCTTATACCATGGTTTGATTATATCTATTGAGACTATGCATGTTTTGAGCTATGAAACTATGATCTATTATGAGATTTGATGATGGGTTTTAAGGTATCCTACAAAAGGATTTTACTATATGTTGGTGGGTTGATTTGCATTGAGTTTTCTCATATTGTTTCACTCTTGAATTGCATGATTTTGAATATGCATTATGAACCCACCAAATATTTGATATAATGTCACAACAAGGATTCTCATGTTATTGATGGGTTATTACATGATTTCTAAGTCAAGTGACTTCATGATGATTAAGGTCTTCCAAGCATGTATAAAGTTCATGTAAAGTACCTATGGCATTGCAAGTGAATTGATGGGGTCCTGTGTTTTGTTATGTTCTTGGGAAAATGTTAAGTCCTTTCTTGATGAATGTGATGGTTTGATGAGCTATTTTTATGACTCCTATCGAAAAGATTATATCGTAAGGTATGGACATCTTATAAGACCTATCAAAAAGGCCATGCCGTAAGGTAAAATAACTCATGGATCCTACCGAAAAGATTGTATCATAAGGTAAAGAGATCTTATGACACCTACTGAAAAGGCCATGCTGTAAGCTACAATTCATAGCTCCTACAAAAAAGATAATATCGTAAGGTAAGGAAAATCTATAATACTAGCAAAAAGGTCATACCATAAGGTAGAACAATTCATGGCTCCTACATAAAATATTATATCTTAAAGTAGGGGACATCTTATACTATCTATCAAAAAGACTATGTCGTAAGGTAGGGGTATTGGTAACACTCTTCGAAAAGGTTATGTCGTAAGGTGAGTAGGTGGCTATTTGGCCCATTCTATGCATGTTCGTGTAAGTCTGAGTATATATTCCATGTTGAGTTTATGTTCCTTGATTATGATTAAGCATCTTGTTATTATGGTATATGACTCTCGTTGCATTGCATCCCATATACTTAGTATATTTAAACGTACTAACGCATACTCTATGCATATATGATATTACCATATAGAGACCGGAGCACCTTTTAATCATCATCCACGTGGCTAGTTGGTTCTTGTGAAGAAGCTAGTTCGTGAGACCACAATTCTGAGTGTAACAATCCCAAAAAGTGCCCAAAAATGTGCCTTGGAAGTGTCCGGAATCGTTATTTTCATATATCACAACATTTGTGCGTGATATCAAAAATCCAACTTCATATTCTTGTGTAGGGGGTCCTTTTGAGTAGAAAATGGGTCTAATATCGATTTAGGAGCAAAAGATTAGCATTTTCTATTTTCTAAAAATGCAATTTCTAGCGGGGTTTACGCGCCCCTTCCGTGACGTGCACCAGTGTTTAAACTGGCAAGTCTCCATCTCCAATCTTCATCAAATTCATCTCCAAAGCTAAGGTATATGGGTTTCTTTCATGGGTTCTTTTCACCCATGATACCTAAGCTTCCTTTTGCTTAAATTTGGATGATTTAAATATGATTTACTCATAGGTCTTATTTATTATGAAAATCACTACATAGTATGTTGGGGTTTATGAAATTATGACTGTTTTGCTATGTTTTGAGCTATGAAACCAAGATCTATTGTGTGATTTGATGAAGGGTCTTGATGTACATTGCTTGAGGGCGTGACCAAGTATCTATTGAAGGTTATACATTGGAATTTCTAGCATGATTTCATTCATGAATTGCATGGTTTTATACTAGTACCACACACCCTCTAAGTGTTTGATAAAATGTTCAGTTATGGTTTCTTGAGGAATTGAAGATCCAAAGCATGTATTATGAGTGGAATGACTATACGATGATGATATGATGATGAAATCATGATGAAATGAATGTATGTATATGGTATTCTCTATATAGTTTTGGAATGTGACCATGCCCTACTTGGGGGTTGAGCACCGAGTAACCTTATCAAGAGGTTCGTACCTTGATAACCTGTTGAGGGGTTTGTACTCTGGTTCCACGGGTGGTAGGGTGTGACGATCCACCAATCTATTAATGAGGTTTAAACCTCAATAGCCAATGGTGGTAGGGTGTGACGATCCACCAATAGTTTAATGGTCTCTTCTTACATATATGTTATGTCTTATGTAAGCATGTTTTACTTAAGCATTAATCATACATTTCATATTGTTACTATGCTAGCTATTGTTTATCTCTATGCATTTTGACGATGATTCCTATCTCTTGTTGCATTGTATCCTACATACTTCGTATATTCAAACGTACTAATGCATACTCTATGCCAAAATGATCTCACCATGTAGGTACCGGAGCACCGTTTGATCCTCCTCCTCCTCCACATGTCTAGTTTGATTTTCCTAAAAGCTTGTTGGTGAGTCCTCTATTTTGGGCACGTCGCTTATGATCTCTTGCTATGTAATAGGACTATCTTTCTTTTGGTTATGTATTGAGTATTTGGGTGAGCCCGGTTGCTTGTCTTGGCCCTTTCTCTTATCTATGTAGTAGAGGTGTTATTGGACATGTTATGTATCTATGCTTGAGCCTTGACTCTCTTGTTTTCTTGATGTTATGATATGGAAGTTTACCCTTAGTCCTAATTTTCCTTGTTTATGATTTCCTATTATTGTCGTTTTAATTGCTTCAGCAACCAAAGATGAGCAATAATATGCTATGAGGCTTGTTTGAGGTCCTTTCGAGTATCCCATTCACCGATCACGTCTAGGACCTAGGCTTGGGTCATGACACCGAGGATGCTATCTATGTTACTCTTCCTATTTTGATACTTTTTTATGTTGAACACTTGTTACTATGAGGGTGAGCCCGAAAAGTGTCTTGGCCCCTGCTCAATTCCATGTTTGAGGTGTCATTGGATATTATAATATACTTATGCTATGAGCTTCACTATTTATGCTTTTATGATTTCCAAAGACTTCCCTTAGTCACGTTTGCCCTTTATTATATCTCTTGTGCGACCAAGGATGAATGATATGCTAAGAGGCTTGTTTGGGGTCCCTTTGGGTTCCCATTCATCATGTTATGTCTAGGCCCTAGGCTTGGGTTGTGCTAAACTTGGTATCATAGTAGTAGGTTGTTAATGGTCCTTGAAATTCAACACACCATGTCGATTAGAGTCTTATCTATGGTTGTGAAGTGTGCCACAACTACGGATCAGAGGCTTTGAGGCGTTTTAGGAAATATTTCACTTCTTCATAGTCTATGTCGTGCTTTAGATGTGAGTGTAAGGCTTTTTTCCTAACGAATAATCTTTGCTCTTCTACATCATACCGCTTCAAAGAGGAAGACTGAGGAGGGCCCGCACACCAGAGGAGGGTTTGACTCACCAAGCCCCTCTAGGGGAAGGGGCCACTCAAGTCATGTTACAGAGTGCCATCACTATGTTGACACATGCAATGACCCACCAATTAAACCAAGGGGCCCAAGCTCCTCATGCTCCTACTCCGACCCCAAGGGTGAGTAATTTCACAAGAATGAACCCTCATGAATCATGGATCCAAGGCGGAGGAAGATCCCCAAAGGTTCATATATGAGGTGTATAAGGCGTTGTCCATCATGGGTGTAAATACAGAGGAGAAGACGGAACTAGCCGCCAACCAACTAAAAGATGTGGCTCAAATTTGGTTTGTGCAATCGAAGGTGGAGAGGGGCAATCATTAATCTATTCCTTGGGAGGAGTTCAAAGCCACCTTCCTCAATCGATTATTCCCGATTGAGTTGAGAGAGGCTAAATGATGGAGTCCATGAATCTTAAGCAAGGTTCCATGAGTGTGAGGGAGTATGCCTTCGAGTTCAACAAGCTTTCCTAGTATGGTCCTCAATTGATCACCGAACTTAGGTCAAGGATGAAATATTTTTGTTTAGGGTGTCTGCCTTAGTAAATGAAGAGTGTCGTACCACGATGCTTGTAAGTGATATAGATTTATCTCAGCTCATTGCCTATGCCGACCAACTTGATGGAGAGAAGCTTAGGAAGAAGAGAAGTGGAGAGTCGAAAAGGGCTTGGTTTGAGGGTGATCGGTTTTAACAAGGTCTCGAGTTTCAAGGCCAAGGATCCTCTAGTGCTCAAAACAAGAGGGTTGTTATGGATGGGGTGCCTAACCCAAGGCTCTAATGAGGTTATGATGGGGTGACTCATCCTAGATGCCCAAAATGTGCGAGGAAACATGGTTGCACATGTTGGAGGAACATGGGTGCGTGTTTTGGGTATGGCGACATGGGCCACAAAATTCTTGATTGTCCACATGCTCAAAAAAAAGGTGAAGGTGGCTGACCTCAAGGACAAGGTGGTTATGTCCATCAAAGGACTGTAGAAGGACAACGAGGGGGTGCTCCATGGCACAATTGATTCTGTGCTCTTCAAAGGAGGCAAGGAGGGTATGAGGTGCCTGATGTTGTTACCGGTATGTTGAAGGTTTTTTATTTTAATGTGCATGCTTTGATAGGTCCGGGTGCCACCATTTCTTTCATTATTCCTTTTGTTACTAATAAGCTTCATGTGTGTCCCAAATTGTGATGTGAACCTTTTTGGTGTCTAACCCCCCCCTATTGGTGAGCCTATTGTTGCTAGAAAAGTCTATAGTGGCCATCCTATATCCTTATTGCATAAAGTCTTGTCTAGTGATTTTGTAGAACTTGTCATGGTAGATTTTAAGGTTATTCTTGGGGGTGGATTGGTCACAATGCATATCATGCTCCATTGATTATGGGACCTGTAAAGTTAAACCTCAATTCCCTCGTGAGCCCGTTCTTGAGTGGGAGAGTTGTAAAGTGGTAGTTAAAGGTAGATTCATTTCTTGTCCTAAGGCCCAAATTGGTCTCTAAGGGTTATATTTCCATCTTGGAAGGGTTAAGGATGTTGAGTATAAAATCCTTCCTATTGAGTTAGTTTCGGTAATCAATCAGTTTCTTGATGTCCTTTCGGATATTTTGAATTGTGGTAATGTCTTTTGCTTTACTAATGCCTCGGCTATATTTATGGATCTCTTGAATAGGGTTTTAACCCTACCTTGGTATGTTGGTGGTGGTTTTAAGGAATGATGTATTGATTTATTTCCGGTATGAAGAAGAGCTTGTGAATTATTTGAGGGTGGTGTTGCAATGTAGAAGGATGGGAAGTTGTTTGCTAGGTATGAGAAGCGTGAACTTTTGGGGAGCAAAGAGGTGGTTAGAGAAGTAAATAGTTTGTCTAGATTGGGAATGAGGTTGGATGAAGTGAAAAATGGTAGGTAATTGTTAAGGATGGTACCGAATCTTCTTTTATAGAGGAAGTCAAGTCGAAACAAGACCTTGACCCTGCATTTCTAGAATTGAAGGCTTTTGTTAAGGTTGGTAAAGTGGAGGTTTCTACCAAGGGGGAGATGGTCTCCGTATATACTAAGGTAGGCTATGTGTTCTTGTATTGAGAATTGGGTTCACTCGGAAGTCCCACCCATGAAGGGTGTGATCCAATTTAGCAAGAGAGGTAAATTAGACTCAAGGTTTGTGGTTCCTTATAGAATTTTGAGAAGGGTTGGTAAGGTTGCCTATGAGATGGAGTTTCCTATGGATATGAATATGGTTCATCCGGTCTTTAATGTGTGGATGTGGAGAAAGTGTGTGGGTGACCCAAGTGCTATAGTGCCCTTAGAGGTTGTTGGTATTGGGAGGATAATTTGACCTATAAGGAGGTCTCGGTGGAGATATAGGATGGACATGTGGAAAGATTGAGGAACAAAGATATAGCACCCATCAAGGTTCTTTGGAGAAATTGACAAGTCGAAGCGTCACTTGGGAAGCCAAAAATGGATATGAGGAAGTGATACTTGTACCTATTTCACTCTATTCAAGCCTAACATAATAAATTTAGTCTCATCTATGATTTTAAGTCTTAAGTTTCAGCCTTTACGTCATTTTACATGCATTCATGTTCATGGTAACAAGTTTATGGTGATTTTTGACATACATGTTGAGATTTTCAAAATGATGTTTAAACACATTTTTTGCATTCGTGTCAGACTAAAATCTTTATGATTAATTCTCTTATGTAGATTTCTTTAACATTCAGGGACGAATATTCCAAAGGGGGAGTCTTTGAGACGTCCCAAAAATGTGCTTCGGAAATGCCCATAATCATAATTTTCATATATCTTAAAAATTGTGTGTGATATCAAAATCAAATTTCATATTCTTGATCAGGGGGAAAATTGAGTGAGAAATGGGTATAACCCAAATTTTAGAAGACAGGTAGCGAAAAAATATTTTTGCAAAATTTTCTAAAATAGTGGCGATACGCGACCGGGCCGCGTCGCCCCAGGGGCGCAGAGCTGTGTAAGAGTGGCCTTTGTATTGAGTCTGCATTGCAGACCAGATACCGACCAATGTAGTTTTTCCCCTATTTTTCTATTTTGGCGCAACGGTTTTGGGGTCATAGACTCATGCCTATTTAAACGTAAAATCACCCATAGCCATTTTTCAATTCTATATCACTCAAAATCTTCTCTAAAACCTCTCTAACACTTTATCAAAAATCCCCATTCAAATTCAAGGATTTCAAGTTTAATTTTGGAACTCAAGGATCCTCTTAAAGCTCTAAGATCTCTTCAAGTCTGCATCAAAAAAACTCAAATTTAAGGTATGTGGGTTTCATCCATTAGGTTCTTTCACCCATGGAGCCCAATCTTCCATTTTATGAAAATCGCATGTTTTCAAGTTGTATCTTCTATGGGTATCTCTTATTATGGATTATGATTATAAATTATGTTGGGATTTTATGAAATAGTTATGTATTATGCATGACTATCTATTTCAAGCTTATACCATGGTTTGATTATATCTGTTGAGACTATGCATGTTTTCAGCTATGAAACTATGATCTATTATGAGATTTGGTGATGGATTTAAAGGTATCCTGCATGAGGGTTTTTCTATATGTTGGTGGGTTGATATGCATTGAGTTTTCTCATATTATTTCACTCTTGAATTGCATGATTTTGAACAAGTATTATAAACCCACCAGGTGTTTGATATAGTGTTACAACAAGGATTCTCTTGCTATTGATGGGTGATTACATGATTTATAAGTCAAGTGACTTCATGATGATTAAGGTCTTCCAAGCATGTATTAAATTCATGTAAAGTACTTATGGCATTGCAAGTGAATTTTTGGTTCCTATGTTTTGTTATGTTCTTGGAAAAATGCGAAGTCCTTTCTTGATACTTGAATGTGATAGTTTGATGAGCTATTTTCATGACTCCTACCGAAAAGATTATATCATATGGTATGGACATCTTATAAGACCTACCGAAAAGGCCATGCCGTAAGGTAGAATAACTCATGGCTCCTACCCACAAGATTGTATTGTAAGGTAAGACATCTTATGACAACTACCGAAAAGGCCATGCCATAACGTATAATTCACGGCTCCTATCAAAAATATTATATCATAAGATGAGGGCACTCTATAATACAACCGAAAAGGACATGCCGTAAGTTAGAACAATTCATAGCTCCTACCTAAAAGATTATATCGTAAAGTAGGGGAAATCTTATACTACCTATCAAAAAGATTATGTTGAGAGGTAGGTGTATCCGTAACACTCTCCGAAAAGGTTATACCGTAAGGTTAGTGGGTGGCTATTTGGCCCATCCTGTGCATGTTTCTGTAAGTTCCACTATATATTCCATATTAAGTTTATATTCCTTGATTATGATTAAGCATCTTGTTATTATGGCATATGACTCTTGTTGCATTGCATCCCATATACTTAGTACATTCAAATGTACTAATGCATACTCTATGCCTACATGATATACCATGTAGGAACCGTAGCACCATTTGATCATCACCCATATGGCTAGTTTGTTCTTGTGAAGAAGGTAGATGGTGAGTCCTCAATTCCGAGGACGCTATCGATGTTGCTCTTTCTATTTTGATACCTCTTTATGTTGAAAACTTGTTACTATGAAGGTGAGCCCCGAAAGTGTCTTGGCCCCCACTCCATGTGTTGTTGGATATTATAAGGTACTTATGCTATGAGCTTGACTCTTTATGCTTTTCTGATTTCCAAAGAATTCCCTTAGTCCCACTTCCCCTTTATTATATCTCTTGTTGATATTTATTTTGCTTCCGCGACCAAGGATATGTGAATATGTGCCAAGACGCTTGATTGGGGTCTATTCGGATTCCCCATTCACCGAGTCACGTCTAGGCCCTAGGCTTGGGTCGTGACACAAGGTCCCTTTCCTCTACCCCATACAAAGAAAGAGACAATTGTTGACATTCAATTTTTACCCTCCACAATATAATTCGAGCTTCTTCAATTTTCAATAATTTAGAATAATTATATCTTTGAAAAATTAAAAAAAAAGTATTTGAAGTTATATTTAGTGTTAATCTTTTAATATTAAAACTACATGTAATTATCATAAATATGTTTCTTTATATACTTTTATATATAACTACAAATTTAATTATCACTTTTTTCATAATCATTCAAAAATCATTCCGAAAGATTTTATTTTTTGATAATTATTTTAGTTTGATTAAAAATTATTTTAGTGTTACGACCCAAGCCTATGGGCTAGATATGACACAGCGAATGGGAACCCGAAGGGACCCATACAAGGTTCTTAGCATATCAATCACACATCTTTGGTCGCGGAATCAAAGTAAATAATAACAAGATATATATAAAATGGGAAGTGGGGCTAAGGGAAGTCTTTGAATATAAACGAAGAATAAAAGTCAAGCTCATAGCACAATAAAATCATAATATTCAACATACACCTCTAAACTTAGAATGGAGCGGGAGCCAAGAAATTTTCCAGGCTCACCCTCATAATGTCAAATTTCTAACATACAAAAGTCTTAGAAATAGCAAGAGAAGGTAGGTAGACTCACCAAACTTATCTTAAAATATTCTCACTAGTCATGTGGAGGATAATCAAGAGGAGTTTTGGTCCCTACATGGCGATATCATGTACGCATAAAGTATATGGTAGTACATTTGAATTTACTAAGTATGTACGATGCAATCAAAGAAAAAATAACCCAATATAATCAAAATGCATAATAATAGACAATAGGTAAGCATAATCTCAATATGTCATACATGATCAATGCTTGAAGTAAAACATGCTTATAAATCATTCAACTTGCATAGGACATGATACATATGTGGGAAGAGACCTCAACTGATAAAAAATAAGACCAAGCGAGGTACAACTTGGAATCCTGATGATTACCCCTCATCGATAAAGAGGTGGTCCACTAGCCAAGCTAAACCATACTTCAACTTATGGGATCATGTCCCATTTCATTGAAGTAACCCATCTTACGGGGACCTATCCCATTTTGGGGTGGATTTCATGTAAAGTGCATTAAATGGATCTACTAATATAGAAAGATTAATAATCATAATCCTATATTGGTACATAGTTTGAGGAAAGGAGTATGGACCCTTGAAGATAGTCTACGCTGACATCCAATCCATTGGTGCTAAGTCTAATTCCACGGAATACTTGAAATAAATATACTTAAATCACTTGTAAGAAACATGACATGAGTAGCTGTTGAACATGCTTGACCTCTAATGGTGAGCCTAACTTGAAATATGAGAATAGATCATAACCATGCATGAACCCTTGCTTTAACATGAATGGCTCACAAGAGGTAAAATATTGAAATAGGGCTTACCTCGATATTTGTAACATCATAGATACTTTTGATGAATTCAATACATACTTGAAAGCCCTTAATCATCATATAGTCACTTGACTTGTAAATCATGTAATAGATCATCAATAACTTGAGAATTCTTGACTTGATATTTTATCAAACACTTGGTGGGTTCATGATACTAGTTTAAAATCATGCAATTCAAGAGTGAAATCATGTCAGAAAACTTAATGCAGTAGGATACCTTAAAATCCATAATCAAACCTCATAATAGATCATAGTTTCATAGCTCAAAACATGCATAGTCTCAGTAGATATAATAAAATCATGTTATAATCTTGAAATAGATAGTTATGCATAATCAATCAACATTTCTTAAAGCCCCAACATAATTCATGCTTATAATTCATAATAAGGGACACCCACAGGTAATATAACTTGAAAACATGCAATTTTCATAAAAAGGAAGATTGGGCTCCATGGGTGAAAGGACCCAATGGATGAAACCCACAAACCTTAAACTTGGGTTTTCTTGGTGTATACTTGAAGGAAACTTGAAGCTTGAATGGAGTGGAGATTCGAAATTAAGCTTGAGACACTTGAATTTGGATGGGAATTTTTTAATAAAATGGTTGAGAGATTATAGAGAGGGTTTTTGAGTGAGATAGAGTTGAAAATGGCTAAGTATGGGATATTTCTCGTGTAAATAGGCATGGGGTCATGACCCCAATACCCCTAGGCCAAAACTGGAAATTAAGGAAGTGCTAACACTATTCTGCGATGGGTCCGCGTCGCGAATCCATTGCTCACCCTTACTATTTCCAAACATTTTGTGAAAAATATTTTTCACTGCGGGTCTTCTAAAATCCAGGTTATACCCATGTCCCACTCAATTTTGCTCCCTAATCAAGAATATGAAGTCAGATTTTTGATATCCCTCATGGATTTTGAGATATATGGAAATTACGATTATGGGCATTTCCTAAGCACATTTTTGGGGCATTTCAATATCTCCACCTTTAGAACATTCGTCCCTAAATGTCAAAGAAACGTGCATAAAAAGAGTAATCATGAAAATTTCAGCCTGACATGAATGCAACAAATGCATTTAAACATCATTTTCAACAATATCAATATGAATGTCAAAATCACCATAAACTTGTCAACATAAACATGAATGCATGCAAAATAAAATAAGGGTTGAAACTTAAGACTTGAAATCATATAAGGGGCTTAAATTAGTACCTTCAGCTTGAGTGGAGTGGAAGAGATATGGTTATCACTTTCTCATGTCTGCCTCGGCTTCCCATGTGGCACTTTCAACTTGTTGTTCCTTTAAAGGACCTTGATGGAGGCTACATCTTTGTTCCTCAACCTCTTCACTTGTCTATCCAAAATCTCCATGGGGACCTCATCACAGGTCAAATTATCTTCTACAACACCCACAACATCTAAGGGCACTATGGCACTTGGGTCACCCACACACTTTCTCAACGTGGACACATAGAAGACCGGATGAACAATATTCATAACCATGGGCAACTCCAATTCATATGTCCTTACCAAATCTTCTCGAAATTCCATAAGGCCCTACAGACCTTGGGCTCTATTTACCTTTCTTGCCAAACTAGACCATACCCTTCATTAGTGAGACCTTCAAGTAAACCCAATCACCAATCTTAAATTCAAGTTCTCTCCTTCTCATATCGGAATATGACCTTTACCTACTATGAGCCTTCTCAAATCTCTTTATTATCAACCTTATTTCCTCCAAAGATTCTATAACCAAATTCGGTACTAACAATGTCATCACACCAACCTCACTAAGATACCTCCCCATAGCCTCTATCTATTCCCATGGAATCGGGAAGAATAGAATAGGATGAATCATGTGCCTCTTTCAAAATCAACATACTCAAGTCTCTATACATCTTTGTAGAACCGGGTGAATGGAATAGGATGAATTATGGGCCCCCTTCAAGATCAATTCTCTCAAGTCATCTATATTTGGCACACACAATATACCTTGGTACCTAAGGGTACCATCTCCCCCTTGGGAAAAAACCTTTACTTTACCATTTCTCACTAAGGCCTTTAACTCTAGCAAGGCGGGGTTAAGATCTTGTTTAGCCTTTACCTTCTCAATCAAAGAAGATTTAGAACTATCAACAAACACTAAACCCCTATTATCAACTTCATCCAACCTAACCCCCAACCAAGACAACAGGGGAACCTCTCTAGCTACCTCTTTGCCACTGTCATCAACATGAGCTAGACTACCCATAGACACCCGACTAAGAGCATCGACCACAATATTAGCCTTGTCGGGGTGATAATGCAGGCTCATTTCATAATCTTTAAGGAGCTCTAACCACCTTTTTTTATCTCAAGTTAAGATCTTTTTGGGTGCACATATTAGGGACTCTTGTTGTCAGTAAACACATCAACATGAACCCCATACAAGTAGTGACGCCAAATTTTCAAAGTAAATACTAGGCCACCAATTCAAGATAATGGGTGGGATAATTCTCCTCATGCACCTTAAGAATCTAGAGGCATATGCTATCACCTTACTACTTTGCATCAAAACACACTCCAAACCAATTCTTGAGGCATCACAATATACAAAAAGTCCTTCCAACCCTTCTGGTAGAGACAAGATAGGAGCGAAGACAAGCTTATCTTTCAAAGTTTGGAAACTCTTTTCACACTCATCGGTCCGCACAAATTTTGCCTTCTGTTGTGCCAATTTAGTCATAGGAGAAGCAATAGAAGAGAAACCATTTACAAACCTCCAGTAATAACTCGCCAAACCTAAGAAACTTCTAATGTCCGATGGAGTCAAAGGTCTAGGCCAATTTCTAATCACCTTCGCTTTCTTAGGATCCACCTTAATGCTATCACCAGACATGATATGCCCTATAAAGGCAACCTTTTTTAACCAAAAATCACATTTTTTATATTTAGCATACAACCTCTCCTCCCTCAAGATTTGCAACACTACCCTCAAGTGACTCACATGCTCTTCCTCACTATGGGAATAAATCAAGATATCATCAATAAAAACTACAACAAATAAGTCAAGGTAGGGTTTAAAGACCCTATTTATGAGATCCATAAATATAGCCGGTGCATTAGTTAACCCAAAGGACATAACCACATACTCAAAGTGCCCATACCTAGTCTTCAGAAAGCTATCTTGGGAATGTCACACTCTCTTACTTTCACTTGGTGATACTTGGACTGAAGATCAATCTTAGAAAAGTGACTAGCCCCTTAAAGTTGATCAAAAAGGTCATCAACCCTTGGTAGAGGGTACTTGTTTTATGGTGACTCTATGAAGTTGTCAATAATCAATGCACATTCTAAGAGAACCATTCTTTTTCTTCACAAATAACACTTATGCACTCTAAGGTGACTTACTAGGCTTTATGAAACCCTTTCCTAACAAATCCCTCAATTGCTCCTTCAACTCCACCGAGGCTTTAAGACAAGAAATAAATCTACCCTTGACCACCACATCATGACTTTCCTACTCAAGGATGGGCTTATTAGGGAATTGAAATTTTACCCTACGGGTTCTACAATCAATAAAAGCATAATATGCATGTAACCAATCCATCCCAAGAATGACATCAAAAATCCACTATGTCCAATTCAACAAATCAGAAGGCAAGATTTTATTTAAAATGAACACGGGATAATTTTTAGTCTCTTTTAGCGACAATGGACTCACTAATAGGGGTAGACACTTCATAAGGTTTGCACAATAATTCAGGACTAATATGAAGCATTTTGGTAACAACAGAAGTCATGAAAGAAAGAGTGATACCCGAGTCTATCAATGCATACACATCAAAATCAAAACTTTTAACATACTAGTGAAGGACCATGTCAAGTCTAGTAACCCCTAGAGGGGTATGGTGGAGATTGTCAATGGTCATCCTTAAAATTACTTATAGCCTATGGACAATGTCTGAACTTGTTATCCCTTGCACCACACTCGAAACATGCACTTGAATCAGCCAATCAATTATCTAGATAGTACTTTCCACACTTGTTGCACGTAGGAGAAGCTTCAACACCAACAGCTTTACCCTTTCTTTGAGCATATAGACAATCAATAACCTTATGGCAATCTTACCATACCAAAATCATGCAATCGTGTTCCCCAAATATGTGCCACTATGATTTCTCTCATATTTTGGGCATCTAGGATGTGTTGCTCCACAATTGCCACCAGGCTTAGCATATGGAAGCCTACTTTCAAATTTAGCCCTTCTTCTCCCTTCTTTTGAGGACTCCGGGCAATTCCTCATCTTATGCCCCATACTGCCACACATGAAACAATCTTTAGTGCCCACCAAACACCTTCCTTTATGCCTTTTGCCACATACTTGACAAATGACAAAAGAGATCTTTTTTTCTTATACTTAGGAACCGATAGACTAGTAGAACGTGAGGCACAACCAACTTGGGCCCTCTTAGACTACCTCTCTTTCTTTTTATCCCTTGAAGTTGCGAAGCATCCATTTCTTAATTTAGTTGAGCGGTTACAACCTTGGTCAATATCCATAGAGCATTAAGAACATCCGCATTTGAAATGTCACTATTAGGAAGTTGACCCTCAAGTGAGAAATGGTCACCATCCTGTCCACCATTCTGAATGACTTGAGGCATATTCTGAAATGTAATGGTTAGGAATTAGTGATAATCCTTAGAGCACTTAGCTCTACCACATGATATAGATCATGAAGAAGCAAAATGTTTCTTAAAATGCCTCATAACCTCTTATTCATAGTTGTGGAGTGCTTCACAACCATGAATAAGACTTTTATCGACGCGGTGTGTTGGATTCAAAGGACCATTAACAGCCTAGTGGTTTGATACAAAGTTTTTCATGACCAAAGCCTAGGCCCTTAGATGTGACATAGGGAATGGGAACCTGAAGGAACCCATACAAGCCTCTTAGAATATCAGTCACACATCCTTGATCGTGGAAGCAAAGTTAATAATAACAAAAGATATATAAAATGGGAAGTAAGGCTAAGGAAAGTCTTTGAATATAAACCAAGCATAAGAGTCAAGCTTATAGCACAATAACATCATAATATCCAATATACACCTCAAAACTTGGAATAGAGTAGGGGCCAGACACTTTTCAGGTTCACCCTCATAATGTCAAATGTTTCCAACAACACCTCTAAATTTAGAATAGTGCAGGGGCCCAAACACTTTTCGAGGTCACTCTGGTAATATCATATATTCAACATCAAGAAGTCTTAGGAATAGCAAGAGAAGGTAGATAGTGTCCCCGAACTTAAGGACTCACCAAACTTATCTTTGAATAATCTCACTAACCACGCGAAGGATAATCAAAAGGAATTTCGGTCCCTACATGATGATATCATGTACGCATAAAGTATGCGTAAGTACTTTTAAATGTACCATATGTAGGATGTAATGCAACAAGACACAACCCAATATAGTCAAAATGCATAGTAATAGGCAATAGGTAAGCATAATCTCAATATGGAATGCATAATCAATGCTTGAAGTAAAACATATTTATAAATTATTCAACTTAAATAGGACATGATACATATGTGGGAAGAGACCTCAACCGACAAAGAATAAGACCATGTGAGTTATAACTTAAAATCTCGATGATTACCCCTCATCGGTAAAGAGGTGGTCTACATGCCAAGGTAAACCATACTTCACCTTATGAAACCCTGTCCCATTTCAGAGAAGTAACCCACTTTACGGGAACCTATCCCATTTTAAGGTGAATTTCATGATAAAGTACATTAAATGTCACGCCCCAAATCCCATTAAGGCGGACTGGCACCCATTGTCGATAAGCCCTGGGAGAACCAACCTGGACCTATGCGTTTTCTATATGCATTATAAGAAATTCCACCTTTAGTATGCCTTTAATAAAGTAAATAGTA
>DF364414.1:19092-30177 GCA_000787875.1 Solanum virginianum | reverse complement strand
CGGTGACCTTGTCGGCCCGCGTATTCATGTATTCATATTTATACTCTGTTTTCTGGTTCACTGTACATTTCTATTTCAGGTGGCTAATCCATAATACAGAGGAAACTCTGCCCAAATTTTTTCAAAATGAATAGTAACTCATGTGATAATCTGATTTGATTATGTTGTCTGGGTACCCCTATCGAGTACCAGTCACGGCTCATAGGTTGGGTCGTGACAGAAGTGACCAAACCAAAAGAACTATCCAAACTCTTGAGGATATTCTTAGAGCTTGGGCCTCTCTAGAAGCTTGATGGCAACATCTACCAAAAGAACTATCCAAACTCTTGAGGATATTCTTAGAGCTTGTGTTTTAGAGTTTAAAGGTAATTGGGATGATCATCTTCCATTGTTTGAGTTTGCTTATAATAATAGCTATCATTGTAGCATTGGTATGGCTCCTTTTGAGGCCCTCTATGATAGGGGTAGTTTGCGTAAGGATTTTAAGATAGCTTTTGAAACTCACTGTCCTACTCCCTACATCAGAGCAATAGAGTATCTATCTCTAGTAGGGAAAGCTAGTATTGTCCTTTTGAGGTCTTGGTACCAAGGTTAAGCTTAGTATGGTCTTTCACCCTCAAATGGATGACCAAACCGAAAGAACTATCCAAACTCTTGAGGATATGCTTAGAGCTTGTGTTTTAGAGTTTAAAAGTAGTTGGGATGATCATCTTCCATTGATTGAGTTTGCTTATAATAATAACTATCATTGTAGCATTGGTATGGCTCCTTTTGAGGCCTTCTATGATAGGGGTAGTAGGTTAACAGTTGGGTGGTTTGAAGTGGGAGAAATGACATTGTTGGGTCTAGATCTGGTCAAAGAGGCTATGGAGAAGGTAAGGTTGATTAGGAAAAGGTCGAAAATAGCCCAAAGTTGTCAAAAGTCCTATGCCGATATGAGGAGACGGGAGCTTGAATTTAAAGTTGGTGATTGGGTCTATTTGAAGGTCTCACCCATTAAGGGTGTGGTTCGTTTTGGTAAAAATGGTAAATTGAGTCCAAGATATGTGGGTCCTTATAGGGTGTTGAGGAAGATTGGTAAGGTAGCCTATGAGTTGGAGTTGCCTAGTGAAATGGACTTGGTTCATTCGGTCTTTCATATGTCTATGTTGGGGAAGTATGTGGGTGACCCAAATGCTATTATACCATTAGATGTTGTGGGGGTTGTGGAAGACAATTTGACTTATGAGAAGGTTCTAGTAGAAATTTTAGATAGAGAAGTGAAGAGTTGAGGAACAAGGATGTTGCTTCTGTCAAGGTTCTTTGGAGAAACCAATAAGTTAAAAGTGCTACATGAGAAGCCGAGGCAGACATGCAATAGTGATATCCCTATCTTTTCCATTCTAATCAAGCCTAAGGTAATAATTCTAAGTCTTCTATGTGATTTCATGTCTTATGTATCAGCCCTTATATAATTTGCATGCATTCATATTTATGTTGACAAGTTCATGATGATTTTGGACACTTACGTTGAGATTTTTGAAATGATGTTTAAGTGCATTATTGCATTCTTGTTGGGGCCGATCTCTTTATGATTATCCTTCTTATATACGTTTCTTTGACATTCGGTGATGAATATTCCCAAGGGAGAGATATTGAAATGACCCCAAAAAGTGCTAAAAAATGTGCCTCAAAAATGCCTATAATTGTAATTTTCATATATCTCAAAACTCGTGCCTCCAACTTCATATTCTTGTTCAAGGGGCAAAATTGAGTGGGAAATGGGTATAACTCCAATTTTAGAGCAACCGTAGCAAAATTCCATTTCACAAAAAATTCACATTCCAGTGAGGGTACTCGTTCTCTCCGTGATACAGAGCGGTAGCGGAGAAGTGTTATTTTCCTGCCAGTATTCTATTTCAGTCCAAGGCTTTTGGGTCTTGGGCCTATACCTTTCCATGCTTGAAAATACCTATACATAGCCATATTTCACCTTCACATCATATAAGACATTCTCGAATACTCACTCAAACACTTAGACAAATATTTTACTCAAAATTTAAGCGCCAAAGCTCATTCCGGATCTTAAGGATTTCACTCAACCCTCAAGTCTCCATTCCAATCTTCATTAAGGAATTCTCCAAAGCTAAGGTATGTGGATTTCAACCATTGGGTCCTTCCACCCATGGTGCCTTATCCTCTTTTTTACATAAATTTCATGTTTCCAAGTTGATTTAATTATGGGTCTTACTTATTATGAATTTGACCATGAATTATATTAGGGTTTCATAAAGGTATGACTGTTTGAGCAAGTTTTGAGCTAGGAATCTTGCATCTATCTTGGATTTGATAAAGGGTTTTGATGTATATTGAATGATGGTATTACCTAATGTTGATGGGTTGATTTACTTCAAGTTTACTTGCATAATTTCACTCTTGAATTGCATGGTTTTATATTAGCATTCCACACCCACCAAGTGTTTGATAAAATGTCTGGTTAATGTAGCTTGAGTTGTTGAAGGTCAAATGCTTGGCATATGAGTTAAGTGACTATGATGATGAAAGGATGGTATTTGCATGTTGATTTCATAAGATGTATCTATAGTGTTGTAAGTTTACCATAACCAATTGAGGGGTTCATACCTCAATCTCTTTCGGCGAAGGATGGTCATGTCCGTCAATAAATTAAGGGGTTGATACCTCAATCACTTCCGACAGATGGTGGTCATATTCGTTAACCAATTAAGGTGTTCATACCTCAATCATCTCGAATGGGGGTGGTAAGCCATTAACCAATTGAGAGGTTGATACCTCAATCACTTCCGATGGAGGGTGATCATGTCCATCAACCAATTATGGGGCTGATTCCTCAATCACTTCTAAGGGATGGTCTACCTTGGATTCCAAGTACTAAGTTGCTTGGTTTATGATGATGTCTCTTCCTTCACATGTAATATGTTTTATATAAGCATGTTCTACTTCAAGTATCATTCATATATGTTATATTTTTATTATGTTATCCATTGCTTATGATATTGCATTTTGACTGTGTTGCCTATCTCTTGTTGCATTGCATCCTACATACTTAGTACATTCAAAAGTACTAACACATACTATATAACTACATGATGTTACCATTTAGGAACTATAGCTCCTCACGATCATCCAAATCCTCCCCATGGCTAGTACTATCTTTACAAATCAAGTTGGTAAGTCCTCAATTTCAGGGACAACGTCCTTGATCTTATGCTATGTATAAAGACTCTCTTTGTTTATTGTATGCTTTTGAATATGAGGGTGAGCCAAGTTGTTTGTCTTGGCCCCCGCTAAGTCCTATGTTTAGAGGTGTTATTGGATAATTTATGTAATGATGTTATGAGCTTTGACACTCTTGACTCTTGTATGTTTTAATGCTATAGAGGACTTCCTTTAGTCCCTTTGCCCTTATTTCTATTCTCAATTGTTGTTTAATTGCTTTCACAACCAAAGATGTGCAATGATATGCTAAGAGGCTTGTTTGGGGTCCCTTCGGGTTCCCCATTCACCATGTCACATCTAGGCCCTAGGTTTGGGTCGTGACAATTGCATGATTTTCAACTAGCATTACACACCCCCCAAGTGTTTGATAAAATATCTTGTTATGGATTCTTGAGTTGTTAATGGTCTATTGCATGTCTTATGAGTTAAATAACTCTATGATGATGAAGGGATTGTATGTATGTATTAAAATCATGAAAAGTATCTATAGTGTGCAAGTTGACCACACCTTGTTGAGGGGGTGATATACCTCAACCACTTTGAAGGGGGGTGTTAAGACTATCTACCATGTTGAGGGGTATATACCTTGGCCACTTTTATGGGGGTGCTATGCCCATCTACCATGTTGAGGGGGATATACCTTGGCCACTTTGATGGGGGTGCTATGACCATCTACCATGTTGAGGGGTATATACCTTGACTACTATGATGGGGGGTGACATGCCCATCTACCAATTGAGGGGTAGATACCTCAATCACCTTCCAAGGTAGTGATCTACCTTGGGTTCCAAGTGCTTGTTTGCTTGATCTATGATGATGATCTCTTCCTACACATATAATCTATATTCTCAACTTATATGTTTTACAAGCATGTTTTACTTCAAGAATTAATCATGCATGCCATGTTGTTATTATACCTATCCTTTGCTTATGATTATGCATTTTTACTATGTTGCCTATCTCTTGTTGCATTGCAGCCTACATACTTAGTATATTCAACCGTAATAACGCATACTCTATGCCTACATGATGTTACCATGTAGGAACCAGAGCACCTCACGATCATCCTCCACGGGGCTAGTTTTGGAATCTTGAAGATAAGCACTCTTCCTCTTGATATCTCTTTATGTTGAACATTTTGTAATATGAGGGTGAGCCCGAAAAGTGTTTTGACCTCTACCCAATCTATATTAGATGTGTTTGTAATGACCCAAAAAAGTGCTTGAGAATATACATCGAAAGTGCCTGGTATCCTAATTTCCATATATCTAAAATTTTGTGCGTGATATCAAAAATTCGAGTTCATATTCTTTTTCAAGGGGTCAAATTGAGTGGGAAATGGGTCTAACCCCGATTTTAGAGCAACTCTATCAAAATTCAAAATTCCCAAAAATGCAATTTCCAGTGTTGTTTCCGCCGCTTCCACGACGTGCACTGGTATATTTTTTTGTGCAGATTTTTGACTTTGGTTAAAGACTTTTATGTCTTGGGCCTATATGTTCCCAAACATGAAAAATATCTATACTTAGGCTTTTTTCAGCCTCATATACTAGTGTTAAAGTTTTCCCAGTATTGACCTCAGTCCAAGATTTTTACGTTTTGGACGTAAGTGTTCCCAAACGTGAAAATACCTATACTTAGATATTTTCACCCTCATATCATTCTAAACATTCACCAATACTCTTTCAAACACTTAGCCAAATATTTTACTCCTAAACTCAAGTCTCAAAACCATTTTTGGATTCTTAAGGATTGCACTCAAACTTAAAGTCTCCATCTTCAAACTTCATCAAGTTTACCTTCAAAGCTAAGGTATGTGGGTTTCTTTCACCCATGATGCCCAAGCCTCCTTTTACCCTAATTTGCATAATTTAAAGATGATTTACTCTTGGGTCTTATTAATTATGAAAATCACTGCACACTATGTTGGAGTTTATGAAATTGTGACTATTTTGCTATGTTTTGAGCTATGAAACAAAAGTCTATTATATGTTTTGATAAAGGGTTTTGATGTATATTGCTTGAGGCTGTTACCAAGTAGCTGTTGAAGATTTTTCATTGAATTTTCTAGCATGATTTCACTCTTGAATTGCATTGTTTTACACTAGCACTACACACCCTCTAAGTGTTTGATAAAATGTCCAGTTATGGCTTCTTGAGGAATTGAAGGTACAATGTATGTCTTATGAGTTGAATGACTATATGATGATGATATGATGATGAAATGATGATTGAATGAATGTATATATATGGTATTCTCTATATAATGTTGGAATATGACCATACCCTACTCGAGGGTTGCGCACTGGTAACCTTATTATGGGTTAGTACTCCGGCACCACGGGTGGTAGTGTGTGACTATCTATCAACCTTGTTGGGGGTTTGTACCCATCAACCTATCAGGGGGTTTGTACTATGGCACACGGGTGGTAGGGTACGATAATCCACCAACCTATTAGGGGATTTGTACTCCGGCACCACAGGTGGTAGGATGTGACAATCCACCAACCTATTGATGGGGTTTGTACCTCAATCACCAAGGTTAGTAGGGTGTGAGGATCCACCAATAGTTAATGGTCTTTTCTTCAACATATGTTATGTTCTATACAAGCATGTTTTACTTCAAGTATCATTCATACATGTCATATTATTATTATGTTATTCATTGCTTATGATTATGCATTTTGCCTAGGTTGTCTATCTCTTGTTGCATTGCATCTTACATACTTAGAACATTCAAACGTACTAACGCATACTCTATGCCTACATGACACTACCATGTAGGAACCGGAGCACCGCTTGATCCTCCTCCTCCACATAGCTAGTTCGATTGTCCTACAAGCTTAATGGTGAGTCCTCCACTTTGGGGACGTAGCTTATGAACTCTTGCTATGTATTAAGACTACCTTTCTTTTGGTTATGTATTGACTATGAGGGTTAGCCCAGTTGCTTGTCTTGACCCCCGCTCTTATCTATGTAGTAGAGGTGTTGTTGGACATAATATGTATCTATGTTATGAGTCTTGACTCTCTCATTTCTTGATGTTATGATATGCAGGTTTATCCGTAGTTGTAATTCCCTTGTTTTGTGCTTATTTCTCATTGTTATTTTAATTGCTTTCGTGACCAAGGATGTCTAATGATATGCTATGAGGCTTGTTTGAGGTCCTTTCGGATTCCCCATTCACCAGTTACGTTTAGGCCCTAGGGTTGGGTTGTGACAAAGATGGTATCAAATCACTAGGTTGTTAGATCTTCGGATTCTAACACACTATGTTGATTAGAATCCTATTCATGGTTGTGTTGTGCACCACAATTATGAGTAGAAGGCTATGAGACATTTTAGAAGTTGTTTCCCTTCTTCATGTTCTAAGATGTGTTATAGAGTTGAAGTAAGTTTTCCTCCCCTAACGCTTGTTCTTTGCTATGTTGATCATGCCTAACACGATAGGGAGACAAGCCCGCACACTCAAGGAGCAACCAGCCAATGGAGAGCTTAGGGATGCTCTCACCTTGCTTGCATAAGTGGTGGCTAATCAAGCCAATCAAGGGGCCCAAGCCCCTCAGGCTCCTACACCGGCCTCTCGGGTGAGAGACTTCATGAGAATGAATCCCTCGGAATTCCATGGGTCAAAGGTGAGTGAAGACCCTCAAGAGTTCATTGATGAGGTTTACAAGATTTTATCTATTATGGGTGTGAGGCCAGAGGATAAGGCGGGGTTGGTGGCTTACCAACTCAAAGGGGTAAAAAAATTATGGTACAACCAATGGAAGAAGGAAAAAGGAGTTAACTATGTCATGCTTTGGGAGGAGCTCAAGGTGGCCTTCGTTAATCGATTCTTCCCCTTTGAATTTAGGGAAGCTAAGTTGGTGGAATTTATGAATTTGAGATAAGGGCCCATGATTGTGAATGAGTATGCTCTCAAGTTCAACCAACTTTTGAAATATGCTCCACAATTGGTGGCCGAATCAAGATCTAGGATGAACAAATTTTTGATGGGTGAGTCCGACTTGGTTAGAGAAGAGTGTCGATCTGCTATGTTGATTAATAAATGGACTTGTCACGTTTGATTACCTATACTGAGCAAATGGAAGGGGAAAATTGAGGAAGATGAGGGGTCATGAGGCTAAGAGAGCCCGTTTCGAGGGTAAGTTCCAAAAGGGTGGCCAGATACACCAAGGCCAAGGGTCCTCTCATACTTCTAATAGGGGATTTGTCAATGACTTCCCAAGGACCTCAAAAGGGTGACCGAATCCACCAAGGCTAAGGGTCCTCTCATGCTTCTAATAGGGGAATTGCCAATGACTTCCTAGGGACATAAGGTGTTGGTGTTGTGGTTCCTAATGAGGTGTATCCTAGGTATGGTAAGGGTCATAAAGGCCCATGCTTGAGAGATACAAATGCATGGTTTGGTTGTTGGGAAGTAGGTCACTAAAAGGTGGATTTCCCTCGAAATCGTAACAATGGCAAAGAGGTTCGTCCACAAGGTGCTAATGTGGTTCCTTTGGGAAGAGGTGGATGCCAAGATGGATCCCCAAGGCACAATTGGTTTTATGATTTGCATAGGAGGCAAGGGGTAGATGAGGTCCTCGATGTCACTATCGATATGTTGAAAATCTTTGACTTTGATGTATATGCATTGATTGATCAGGGTGCCACTCTTTCTTTTGTTACTCCCTTTGTTGCCAAAAGGTTCCGCATTGATCCCGAGTTATTGCATGAGTTATATGAGGTATCTACTCCTATTGGTGCATCTATTGTTTCTAGAAAAGTTTATAGAAGTTGTCCTATTTTCATCTTGCATAAAATATTGCCAGCATACTATGCTTCTATTGATTGTAGAACACATAGAGTCAAATTCCAATTCCCAAATGAACCTGTCCTTAAGTGGGAGTGTCAAGATATGGTGGTCAAAGGTAGATTCATTTCTTACATTAAAGCCTGTAAGTTGATCTCTAAGGGGTGTCTTTATCATCTTGTGAGGGTTAGGGATGTGTAGTCTAAAGTCCTTCCCATAGAGTTGGTTTCGGTTGTAAATGAGTTTCTTGATGTATTCCCAAATGACCTTCCTGGTGTTCCTGCTGAAAGGGAAATAGACTTTGGCATAGACCTCCTCCCCGATACTCAACCCATTTCTATTCCCCCTTATCGTATGGCCCCGGCAGAGTTGAAGGAGCAATTGAGGGACTTTTTGAAGAAGGGGTTCATTAGGCCCATTTCTATTCCCCCTTACCATATGGCCCCGACGGAATTGAAGGAGAAATTGAGGGATTTGTTGGAGAAGGGATTCATTAGGCCTAGCCAATCACCTTGGGGTGTACCGGTGTTATTTGTGAAAAAGAAGGATGGGTCCCTTAGGATGTGTATTGACTACCGATAACTCAATAGGGTCTCCATCAAAAATAGGTATCCTCTTCCAAGGATTGATGTTTTGTTTGACCAATTGCAAGGGGCTAGCCAGTTCTCTAAGATTGATCTTCGATCCTTGTATCATCAAATGAAGGTGAGGGAGTTTGATATTCCCAAGATGGCCTTCCGGAGTAGATATGGGCATTATGAGTTTGTGGTGATATCTTTTGGGTTGACCAATGCACCGGCCATGTTTATGGACTTTATGAATAGGGTCTTCAAACCCTACCTTGATTCTTTTGTTGTGGTGTTCATTGATGACATTTTGATCTATTCTCATGGTGTGGAAGAGCATAGGGCTCATTTGAGGGTTGTGTTACAAAGATTGAGGTAGGAGAAATTATATGCTAAATATAAAATGTGTGAATTTTGGTTGAGGGCAGTTGCCTTCCTAGGACATGTGGAGTCGGGAAATGGTATTAAGGTGGATCCTAAGAAGGCCGATGTGATTAGAAATTGGCCTCGACCATTGACTCTATTAGACATTAGGAGCTTCTTGGGCTTAGCGGGCTATTATCGGAGGTTTGTGAATGGGTTCTCTTCTATTGCTTCCCCTATGACAAAATTGACTCAAAAGAAGGCTAAGTTTGTGTAAACTGATGAATGTGCGAGGAGCTTCCAAACCTTGAAAGATAAGCTTGTGTCCGCTCCTATATTGTCAGTACTGGATGGGATTGAGGGATTTGTGGTGTATTGTGATGCTTCTAGAGTTGGTTTGGGTTGTGTGCTAATGTAAAATGCTAAGGTGATAGCCTCTACTTCTAGGCAACTCAAAGTGCATGAAAAGAACTACCTTACATGATATTGAGTTGGTCATCGTAGTATTTTCTTTGAAAATTTGCGACATTATTTGTATGGAGTGCATGTTGATATGTTCACCGTCATCCGGGTAAGGCAAATGTGGTGGCAGATGCCTTGAGTAGGGTGTCCATAGGTAGCCTATCTCATGTTGATGGTGGTGAGAAAGAGATGGCTAGGGAAGTGCATCGGTTGGCGAGATTGGGGGTTAGATTAGAGAAGGTTGGTAGTGGCGATGTTGTTGTTTTGGATGGTTCTAGGTCTTCTTTGGTTGATGAGGTGATGGCAAAACAAGATCTTGATCCCTCCTTGTTAGAGTTGAAAGCCTTAGTTAAAGAGGGCAAGGTGGAGGTTTTCTCCCAAGGGGGAGATGGTGCCCTTAGGTACCAAGGTAGATTGAGTGTATCATGTGTTGATGTCTTGATAGAGAAGATCCTTGATGAGGCCCATAACCCTTCTTATTCTATCCACCCCGGTTCCACTAAAATGTATAGAGACTTGAGAGAGGTGCATTGGTGGGGAGGTATGAAAAGATACATTGTCAAATTCATTTTCGGTTGTCATAGTTGTCAACAAGTCAAAGCCGAGCATCAAAGGTCAGGTGGCCTAAGCCAAGACATAGAGATTCCTTCTTGGAAGTGGGAGGTGATTAATATGGATTTTATGGTTGGGTAGCCCAAGACTAGAAAATGTTTTGATTCCATTTGGGTTGTGGTTGATAGGATGACAAAATTGGCTCATTTCCTACTGGTTAAGACCATATATGGGGCTGAAGATTATGCAAGGTTATACATCCGTGACTTGGTGAGATTGCATATGAAATTTCCTCACTTTCTACTGGTTAAGACCATATATGGGGCTGAAGAGTATGCTAGGTTGTACATCCATGACTTGGTGAGATTGCATGGGGTTTATTTATCCATCATATTGGATCGTGGAGCTCAATTTACTTCACATTTTTGGAGATCTTTCAAAAGCAGTCTTAGTGCTAGATTTAAGTTTTCTACGACCTTCCACCCTCAAACTGATGGCCAAACTGAAAAGACCATCCAAACCCATGAGGATATGCATAGAGCTTGTATGTTGGAGCTTAAAGGTAGTTGGGATGATCATCTTCCGTTGATTGAGTTTGGCTGTGATAATATATCATTCTAGCATCGGTATGGCTCCTTTTGAGGCTCTCATGGTAGATGTTGTAGATCACTGGTAGGTGGTTTGAGGATGGTGAGGTGGCCTTGTTAGGAACAGATCTCGTTATGGAGGCTCTTGAGAAGGTTAGGATGATTAGAGAAAGGTTGAAGACGGCCCAAAGTCACCAAAGGTCCTATGACGATGTGAGGAAAAGAGATCTTGAATTCCAAGTTGATGATTGGTTTTATTTGAAGGTGTTACCCATGAAGGGTGTGGTCCATTTTGGTAAGAAGGGAGAGTTGAGCCCAAGATATGTAGGTCCTTATAGGGTGATGAGATGGGTTGGCAAGGTAACTTATGAGTTGGAGTTGCCTAGAGAAATAGATTTGGTCCATCCGGTGTTTCATATGTCTATGTTGAGGAAATGTGTGGGTGATTTGAATGCTATTGTGCCTGTTGATGTTGTGGGTATGGTTGAAGACAATTTGACATATGAAGAGGTTTCGATTC
>DF364414.1:4099-19010 GCA_000787875.1 Solanum virginianum | reverse complement strand
TATGAAGAGGTTTCGATTCAGATTTTGGATAGGCAAGTGAAGAGGCTGAGAAACAAAGAGGTGGCTTTCGTTAAGGTCCTTTCGAGAAATCTACAGGTGGAAAGTGCTACTTGGGAGGCCGAAGCGGATATGAAAAAGCGATATCCTTACCTTGTCCACTCCACTCAAGCCTAAGGTATTGAACTAAGTCCTTTATATGACCTCAAGTCTTAAGTTCAACCCTCATGTCATTGCATATGTTCATGTTTAAATTGACAAGTTCATGATGATTTTACACTTATAATAAGATTTTTGAAATAATGTTTAAGTTCATTGTTGCATCTCCATGTGGGCTGAAATTTTCATGTTTGTGTCTCTCATGTACCTCTCCTTGATATTCGAGGACAAATGTTCCCAAGGGGGAGATATTGTAACGACCACAAAAAGTGCCTGAAAAGATGCCTCGAAAGTGCCTGGAATTGTAATTTCTATATATCTAAAAATTCGTGCGTGATTTCAAAAATATGACTTCATATTCTTTTTCAAGGGGTCAAATTGAGTGGGGAATGGGTCTAACCCCGATTTTGGAGCAACTATATCAAAATTTAAAATTCCCAAAAATGCAATTTCCAGTGTTATTTCCGCGCCGCTTTCACGATGCGCATTGGTGCATTTTTTTGTGTAAATTTTTGACTTCGGTCCAAGACTTTTACGTCTTGGGCCTAAGTGTTCCCAAATATAAAAATACCTATACTTAGCCATTTTGACCCTCATATCATAATACACATTCCCCAATACTCATTCACACATTCTCCAATACTCATTCAAACACTTTTCTCGTGTCTCAAAACCATTTCCAGATTCTTAAGGATTGCACTCAAGCTTCGATTCTCCATCTTCAATCTTCATCAAGTTCACCTCCAAAGCTAAGGTATATGGGTTTCTTTCATGGGTTCCTTTCACCCATGATTCCAAAGTCTCATTTTACCTTAATTTGCATGATTTAAAGATGACTTGCTCTTGGGTCTTATTTATTATGAAAATAACTACACACTAAAGCTCCCTTTTACTCTAATATGCATGATTTAAAGCTGATTTACAAATGGGTCTTTATTATTATAAAAATCGCAGCACACTATGTTGAGGTTTATGAAATTGTGACTATTTTGCTATGTTTTGAGCTATGAAACCAAGGTCTATTGTATGATTTGATGAAGGGTTTTGATGTATATTGCTTGAAGCTGCTACCAAGTATCTATTGAAGATTTTACATTGAATTTTGTAGCATGATTTCACACTTGAATTGCATGGTTTTATACTAGAACTACACACTCTCTAAGTGTTTGATTAAATGTCCGGTTACGGCTTCTTGAGAAACTAAAGGTCCAATGCATGTCTTATAAGTTAAATGACTATATGATGCAGATATGATGATGAAATGATGATGAAATGAATGTATGTATTTGGTATTCTCTATATAGAGTTGGAATGTGACCATGTTCTACTCGGGGGTTGTGCATCGGGTAACCTTGTCAAGGGGTTCGTAACTTGATAACCTATCAGGGGTTTGTACTCTAGCACCATCGGTGGTAGGATGCAACTATCCATCAGCCTTGTTGGGGGTTTGTGCCCATCAACCTATCCGGGGGTTTGTACTCTAGCACCACGGATGGTAGAGTAGTATGATCCACCAACCTATTAGGGGGTTTGTACTTCGACACCACGGGTGGTAGGGTGCGACGATCCACCAACCTATCGAGGGGTTTGTACTCCAGCACCATGGGTGGTAGGGTGCGATGATCTACCAACCTATTGATGGGGTTTGCACCTCAATCACCAAAGGTGGTACGGTGTGGCGATCCGCCAATAGTTAATGGTCTCTTCTTCCACATATGTTATGTTATATACGAGCATCTGTTACTTCAAGTATTATTTACACGTGTCATATTGTTAGTATGTTATTCATTGCTTATGATTATGCAATTTGCGTAGTTGCCCTCCTCCTCCGCGTGGCTAGTTTGATTGTCCTACAAGCTTGTTGGTGAGTCCTCCACTTCGGGGACGTTGCTTATGAACTTTTGCTATGTATTAAGACTACCTTTCTTTTGGTTATGTATTGACTATGAGGGTGAGCCTCATTTCTTGTCTTGGCCCCTGCTCTTATCTATGTAGTAAAGGTGTTGTTGGATATAATTATGCTATGATCTTAACTCTTGAATGTTTATGGTTGTCAAAGACTTCCCTTCATCCCTTTTATCCTTATCTATGTCTCTTAATGTTGTTATTTTGCTTCCACGACTGAGGATGTGTGACTAATACTCTAGGAGGCTTATTTGGCGTTCCTTAGGGTTCCCCATTCACTGTGTCACGTAAAGACCCTAGACTTGGGTCGTGACAAACTTGGTATCAGAGTACTAGGTTGTTAATTGTCCTTAGAATCCAACATATCGCGTCGATTAGAGTCTTATTCATGGTATTGAAGTGCACCACAACTATGAGTAAGAGGTTATGAGGCGTTTTAGGAAATATTTTCCTTCTTCATGATCTATGTCATGCTATAGAGGTCAAAGTAAGGTTTTCCCCTAATGAATGTCCTAAGCTATTCTAGATTATGCTAATCCCAAGAGGAAGAAGAGCTCGTACACCCGAGGAACAACCGGCTCCTACTGCTCCTCAAGCTCCCCAAGATGGAGTGGCTCATGAAGAGTTCTAAGATGCTACTACCATGTTGGCTCATGCTATGGCCAACCAAATCAACCAAGGGGCCCAAGCCCTTCATGCTTTTACTCCGGCATATAGGGTGAGGGATTTTACAAGAATGAACCCACCGGAGTTCCAAGGGTCTAAAGTGGATGAGGATCCTCAAGAATTTATTAATGAAGTGTATAAAGTGTTGTCTATTATGGGGGTTATATTAGAGGAGAAAAGGGAGTTGGAGGCCTACCAACTCAAGCGGGTGGCTCAAATTTTGTTCACTCACTACAAAAGAAAAAGGATTTGACATATGCAGAGGTTCCGGTAGACATTTTGGAGAGGCAAGTGAAGAGGCTGAGGAACAAGGATGTAGATTCCATTAAGGTCCTTTAGAGGAACCAACAAGTTGATAGTGCCACATGGGAAGCTGAGGCGAACATGTCAAAGCGATATCCCTATCTCTTCCACTCTACTCTAGCCTAAGGTACTAATTTAAATCTCTTATATGATTTCAAGGTTTAAGTTATAGCCCTTATGTCATTTGCATGCACTCATGTTTATGGTGATTTTTGACACTTACGATGAGAATTTTGAAAATGGTGTAAAGTGTGTTATTACATTCATGTTGAGCTGAATTCTTCATGATTATTTCTTAGTTGTACGCTTCTTTGATATTCGGGGATGAATGTTCCCAAGGGGGAGATATTGAAATGCCTCCCAAAAAAACCCTGAGAATGTGCCTCAGAAATATCCATAATCATAATTTCCATATATCTCAAAATACGTGAGTGATATAAAAAATTCAACTTCATATTTGTCATTAGGGGGCAAATGGGTATAGCCTCGATTTTAGAGTAATTGTAGCAAAATTTCATTTTCCAAAAATTTCCTTATCCAGTGTTGATCCTGCCTGGCCGTGACGCGCCAGGGGCGCGGATCAATGTTATTTTGTCCCTAATTTTTTGTTTTAGCCTAAGGCTTTGGGGTCTTGGGCCCATGCCCTCCTATGTATAAAAACACCTATACTTAGCTATTTTCAAACCCTATATCACTCAAGACACTCTCAAAATCCTCTCTAACACTTAGCCAAATATTTCATCCAAATTCAAGTGTCCCAAACTCAATTCCGAATCTCAAGACCTTCATTCAAGTTTCAAGTTCTCAATCAATCTACATCAAGGAAATCCTATATTTGAGGTATGTGTGTTTCAACCATCAAGATCTTTCACCCATGGTGCCCAACCTTCTTTTTATGTGTATTGCATATTTTCAAGTTGAATTATCTATGGGTATCTCTTATTATGAAATTTGATTATAAATTATGTTGGGATTTCGTTACAAACCCACCAAGTGTTTGATAAAATGTCTTGTTAAGGATTCTTGAGTTGTTGATGGTCTATTGCATGACGTATAAGTTAAGTGACTCTATGATGATGAAGAGATTGTATGTATATATTGAAAGTTTAGGGCTCTTAAGCTATTGATGATCTATTGCATTACCTATGAGTCAAGTGACTTTATGATGATGAAAGTAATGTATATATTTGTTGATTTCATGAAAAGTATCTATAGTGTTGAAAGTTGACCACACCTTGTTGAGGGGGTGATATACCTCAATCACTTTGATAGGGGGTGATATGCCCATTACCATGTTGAGGGGTATATACCTTGGCCACTTTGATAGGGGGTGCTTTGCCCATCTACCATGTTGAAGGGTATATAACTTGGCCACTTTGATAAGGGGGTGCTATGCCTATCTACCATGTTGAGGTGTATGTACCTTATCCACTTTGATAGGGAGTGCTATGCGTATCTATCATATTTAGGGGTGTATACCTTTACCACTATGATGGGGTGACATGCCCATCTACCAATTGAGGGGTAGATACCTCAATCACCTTCCAAGGGGGTGATATGTCTTGGATTCCATGTACTAGTTTGCTTGGTCTATGATGATGGTCTCTTCCTACACACGTAATCTATATTCTCAACTTATATGTTTTACAAGCATGTTTTACATTAAGCATTGATCATGCATGCCATGTTGTTATTATACCTATCCCTTGCTTATGATTATGCATTTTGACTATGTCGCCTATCTCTTGTTGCATTGCATCCTACATATATAGTACATTCAAAGGTACAAATGCACACTCTATGCCTACATGATGTTAGCATGTAGGAACTGGAGCACCTTACGATTATCCTCCACATGGCTAGTTTCGGCATCTTGAAAATAAGCTTTTGGCTAGTCCTCAAGTTTGGGGACACTAGCTTTCCTACTCTTGCTTTTGTTATCTGTTTATGTCGAACACTTGTTACTATGAGGGTGAGCCCGGAAAGTGTCTTGGCCCCCGCCCAATCTATGCTAGAGGTGTCGTTGGAACAATTGATGTAATTATGCTATGATCTTGACTCTTGTATGTTATGGTTATCAAAGACTTCCCTTAGTCCCTTTTATCCTTATTTATATCTCTTAATATTATTATTTTACTTCCGCGACTGAGGATGTGTGATTGATATGCTAGGAGTCTTGTTTGGCATTCCTTTGGGTTTTCCACTCGTCGTGTCACGTCCAGGCACTAGGCTTACGTCGTAACACTCAAAGCTCTCTCTAACACTTAACCAAATATTTCAACCAAATTCAAGTGTCTCAAGCATAATTCTGGATCTCAAGAACTCCATTCAAGCTTGAAGCCTTCTTTACGTCAACATCAAGGAATACCCAAATATGATAAATATGGGCTATCAAGTATGTTATGAATTCATGAAATTATCTATGATTGTGCAAGTATGAAGTTAAGCCCTATTTTTATGATTTTACCTCTTGTGAGCCTTTGATGTTAATGCAAGGGTAATGTTTGATCACTACAATATTTTAGGCCTAAGGCAACACTAAATCTAGATAACACTTGTCAAGTGTTGCCTAAAATATTTTCGGGTACACTTTTGAAGTGTAGCCTTAGTTTTTAGCTTTTAGAAACAATAATATTAGCAACACTTCTAAAGCGTTGTCATTAATGGTACAGGCAACATATTGTAAGCGTTGTCACATCATCATATAATTGGCAACACGTATTTACACATATGACTATATTTTTAAACTGTACTATTTTTATCATTGTAAAAACAATACTCTATAAGTGTAGCCTTACTAATTTCACTAAAATATTATATTCCCTCCAACATTTTAAACTTTCCCTCCATTATTATTAAAAGATCAAAATAAACAAGAAAACCTTCAATTCTTAGGCATAACACTAAGAAGAACTATGCCTCTCTCTGTACCCATCTCTCTATATGCTCTCTATACCCATACCACTAAGAAGAACACACGCTCTCTGTATGTTGATTCATACCAAGCTCTCTGTACGCTCAATCATAGTCATGGTTTGAGCTCTCTATGCACCAACTCTCTGTTACTTCAAGTTTCACCAGAACGGTTTTGCCCTAATTCGAATATCTCAAGGATCACTACAATTTATAGGTATTTCTTCGATTAATATGCAAATTAGTGATTTAATGAAGAAAGGTTTCTAAATAACTCTTAATATTTTCATGATCTTTTGATGTTTTTAAGCCTCATTCATGGCTATTCACCACCCTCATAATTTTCATTTTTTTCCATGAAAATCTCTCATAATTTAGTATTTTTTGCCAGGGGAAGATCACATCCAAAGGGTTTCGCTGGAATAGACATTAATAGGTAAAAATTTCTATATTTAAAAATGGGATAATATTATTGCATCTAGGTTGATTGTGTGGGGTTACACATTTTGCTTGTGGGTTTTGATTTTCTTGTAATTTAATATGATTTGTGTATTCGGATGAATATATTAGGCTTAGAAAACTCAATGGGGATATCATGGCAAAAAATTGGACGGATCCTTTTCTTACTGTTATCTGGTGCTGTTATATTTTACTATTCTTGGGTGTTGCAGAAATAATTTGGAGAGATCCTTTTCTTTGTGTAGTGGCAAAGATTTGAACCAAATGTTTAATGAGTTAATTTAGTTCGCTAATCAGATTCATATGTCTAGTTATGAACAATTTCTGGATTCAGGTTACTCTTTAGTTATAGAGTAATAGAGTAAGTACTTTTATAGAGTAACAGGTTGCTCTAAATTATGTAAATTGATTGGTTTCCCATGTAAACTATGAAAAACTAAAATAATGACAAGTATTTCAATGAGCTCACGAAACCTTAACTTTTAAGATGTAGGGATGGATGCTCCTTTTGGTTTAAGATGATGCTTGTGAGAACATAGCAATGTTTTTCATCAGGCTCCAGGTGACCTGGGCTTATTATGCCAAAGAATTGGTTGGAAAACTAAATTTCTATTTTAGTTGCATGAATGAGAGGACTTCATATCTACTGAAGATGCTTGCAGATGATAATGTGATGTGAAAATTTTAGTCAGGTATGTGGATGATCACACTAATTAATCCCCTTCATTTCTTGAAGTGATTATGCATCTATTAGGTGTTACAATGCCTAATGGGCGTTGTAGTTGAAGTATCCACCAGTTTATTTGGATTTGGTGCAAACTTGATCATTCATGAATTTGGATTAATTCAGAAGGAGGTGAATATTTGGCCAATAAAGCTTTTTCATCTTGAAAGTGCAGGCTTTTCTTGTTCTTTTTATTTTCCATGTTTTGCAAACTTAGGTGTTTGATTTTTGATCTCTGTGGCAATGTACATAATGATGATATCAAGATATTCATGTAGTGTTGAATACTAAAGATGTTTTGTTTATTCATCATGAGAACTGCGGTCTATAAGATTCACTTCCTTTATTGAATTTCTTGCTAACTGCTTTACGGGTATATGATCGAATAAAGATTAATAGGATTAGGAATGATCACATAAGATAGCTAATACAAGTAACACATATAAAGGATAAATGAGATGAGTGGATTGTGTAGAATGGTTTGTTCAGATCCTATGTGGACAACACTTGCTCATATATGTGATGATGGGATGATTGGTGATGTTCTAGAAAGAGATGTGACGTGTTGAAAGACCCATGATCGCTACATCCAAACTTAGTTAAAAAGGAAGGTGATGTAAGAAAATGGTGTTCACTACCTATTAGTTGTCTTAGGCTTAGTAGTTGTTGTACTTGCAGTGGATCTGGGGCTTTCTTGTTGCCCGAATGAAGTTTCTCTTAAGTGTCTGGTTGGAGATTGTCTCTCAGTGTGGTGGTAACAACATGAATTTTTTTACTAGTAGTGGGATGATTTATCACATTTACACACTATCACGCGCTTTTCGTTGTTAGTCGTTCTTTCTGTTTCCTTCTCTTTTCCTTTCCCTTTTTTCATATCTAGTTTATTTTACTTATGAGTTTTTGAGACGAGGGTTCCTAAGAAACAACCTCTCTACCTTGTGAGGTAGTGGTAAGGTCTGCGCACATTCTACCCTCCCCAGACCCCACTTGTGGGATTCCACTGGGTATGTTGTTGTTGTTGTTACTTTGTCTCTTAGTTTTAGTATCCTATTAATTTTACTTGTTATTTCTTAGAAGTATAGTCAACACTCAAAAACAACTGTGGAGGACTTGAAGATTGACTCGGCTTAACATAAGTGCCATGACTAGGAAAGAAATTCTTATCATTGTCAACCAATGATTTAAATAACTTACTAGGGACATTTAGAAGTTATTTGTAAGTTAATTAATATTTTGATGATTATTTATTGAAAGATCTAATATCAATATTTATCTTTAGGAATCCAAATATACCATCCAAGGATTGGATGAATTTTGCGAGGTATAGCAAAGAGTATATTGATGGTGTTCAATCATTCCTAGATTTTGCTTACTCTTATGGTGATTCTCAAGGTGAAGAAATTTAGTGTCCATATGCAAAGTGTCATAATATTTGTTGGACTCGAAGAGATGTAGTGTATGATCATCTAATATGCTATGGATTTGTCGAAGGTTATACTAGATGGATTAATCACGTGGAATGGGAAATCAAGTTGAATGTTGATGATGATATGGATGACTCCTATGATGACATTGATGGATTGTTGAATGATCAATTTAGAAATGTTGCACAGGGTGAAGGAGTTTATGAAGGTCCTAACGAAGATGCCAAAAAATTCTATAACTTAGTTGAAGAGGCCAGCCAAGAACTATATCCTGGTTGTAAAGGATTCTCTAGATTGTCATTCATAATCCGTTTATATTTGTTGAAGTGTCTACACAGATGGAGCAATGAATCATTTACTTCTCTTTTAGGGTTATTAAACGAGGCAATGCCTGAGTTGAACATTCCTCCGCCATACAATAAAGCCAAGTCTATGATTAAGAATCTCGGTCTTGATTATGAGAAAATTGATGCATGCCTTAATGAGTGTATGTTGTTTAGGAATGATCATAAGGATGATGAATTTTGTCATACTTGCGGAGCTTCGTGATATATCAAACATTTTGAAATAGAGGACGAGCTTGAGCCTCCTAATAAGTCTCATCGAGTTTTAGCAATAATTTTGAGACAGTTTCCATTAATTCCTAAACTCAAAAGGCTATTTATGTGCTCAAAGACTGCAGATTCATTAAGGTGGCATGATGAGGAACATTGTAAAGATGGAAAGTTAAGGCATCCTGCTGATGGCCTAGCATGGAAAGACTTTGATAGCTTACATCCAGATTTTGCACGAGATTCTCGCAATGTGAGACTTGGCTTGGCAAGTGATGAGTTCAATCCATTTCGCACGATGAGTATATCTCATAGCACATGACTAGTTATGTTGATGGTATATAATCTACCCCCTTGGATAATCACGAAATCTGAATATTGTATGCTTTCATTAATTATACCTAGGCCACAATCACCTGGAAATGATATTTATATTTACTTACAACGATTGATAGATGAGTTAAAATTGTTGTGGGATAGTGGAATTGAAACATATGATGCTTTAAGAAATCAAACTTTTTAAATGCACGTAGCTCTTATGTGGACAATCAATCACTTTTCTACATATGCCATGTTATCTGGTTAGATTACAAAAGGAAAGTTGACTTGTCCTTGTTGTAACTATGACACTAATTCTCTCTATTTTAAACATAGTTAAAAAATGTGGTATATGGACCATCGTGTTTTTCTACCCATGGATCATCCATGGAGATCTAATAAAAGATCTTTCAATGGAAAAACTGAATTTAGGTCTCCTCTAACTTTATTAAAGGGAACTGATGTACTTAATAGATTACAAAATTTTGAAAATATGTTTGAGAAGAAAAGGAAGAGATCAAATGATGGTCCTTGGAAGAAAGGGTCAATCTTTTTTGAATTACCTTATTAGCAGCACAACTTGTTACGCCACAACCTTGATGTAATGCATATAGAGAAAAACATAGTTGACAACATACTTGGAACTCTTTTGGATATTCCTAACAAAACAAAGGATCATGTAAAAGCTCGTTATGATTTGCAAGAGATAGGAATTAGAAAGAATCTTCATCCTAATACAACGGATCTTAAGAAAACAAAATTCGCTAGAGCATGCTTCTCAATGACAAATGGAGAGAAATCAGTTTTTTGTGGAGTTTTGAAGACAACAAAGCTACCTGATGGTACTGCCTCTAATATATCTAGGTATGTGCAGCTGGATGAAAGAAAATTGTCTGGTTATAAGACCCACGATGCTCATTTCATATAACATTACTTGCTTCCAATACCAATTAAAAGCATCCTACCTGATCATGTTGCAATTGCTTTGATTCGTCTGAGTTCCTTCTTCCGTCGCTTGTATCACAAAGTTATCACATTGGAGGAACTTGATGTCTTAGAAGTAGAGATTATAGAAACAATAAATCAGTTAGAGAGAACTTTTCCTCCTTCATTTTTTGATATAGTGATTCACTTGAGTATTCATTTAACGAATGAAGTGAGATTGGGAGGTCTCATTCAGAACCGATGGATGTATTTTTGCAGAAAGGGAAAATTGTACATTGAAATCATATGTGCACAACAGACGTCATGCAGAAGGATGTATATCAGAGACACATAATGTGAAAGAGATTATAACTCTAAGATCTAGATATATGCATGGGGGTGTACATACCAAATTTAACAGAAGAGCTCGAAATAATGATGAATGTGGTCTAGGTGATGCAACAACTATGAATGTGTTCTAGGTGATGCAACAACTTTTAGTTTGTTCCCTAACAAAGGTTGTCCTTTAAGAGCTAAGAAAACTGATCCATTTATTTTAGATGACAAGTCACTAAGTCAGGCACATGCATATCTGTTGGGCAATTGTGATGAGGTTGAAGAATATATCAGGTACTTTAATTGAATTATAGTATTTTGTTTTGGTAGAATTAATTTTTAACTTATTTAATTTATCATTTTAATAAAATAATATCTTTTGTGTAGAGGGCATGAAAGGGAACTTAATAATCAGTCACGAAGACCCAAATGGAGTAGGGCCAAGAATCATAGTCAAAACTTCTCTCAATGGTTTGAAACTTGTGCTTTGCACGAAAATGTGCCTAATTTGATAAAACAATTATCCAGAGGACCAAATTCAGTTGCTAAAAGATATTCTGGGTACCTTGTTAATGGATATAGATTCCACACAAGGCAGCGTGATGCGAGGCACAAAATACAAAATAGTGGTGTTACACTAATTGCCTCAACTAAAAGTTAATGGATATAGATTCCACACAAGGCAGCGTGATGCAAGGCACAAAACACAAAATATTGGTGTTACGCTAGTTGCCTCAACTAAAAGTTTTGCAAGCACAAAGGATAAAAATTCGATTGATGCAGATTTGACTTACTATGGAAGAATAGTTGATATAGTTGAGATAGACTATTATGGTCATTTTAAGGTTGTCTTATTTAAGTGTGATTGGTATGAGGCTAAAAGTGATATTTATGGCCTTACTTATGTCTACTTTAACAAAAAATGCTCTCAGGAAGAGCCTTTTGTGCTTGCATCTCAAGTACACCAATGCTTCTATGTGCAAGATCCATATGATCAAGATCAATATTATGTTATGAAGACGGTTTCGAGAGACTTGTTTAACATGGGCGATCAAGTTGAATCTAATGTCCCACAAAGTTATGAAAATGAGTCGTCTGAACAGTTGATGGGACAATCTATACCAGAAGATACTGGTGAAGTTCTCTTAACAAGGACTAATCTACCAGCAACAATTATTGATGTGCCTCCTGAGGTTTCATTGCTCAACAGCTGGAAGTCGAGTCCAAAGAGGAGTTTGAAGACGAGTTTGAAGATGAGTCTGAAAATGAATTTGAAGCCGAGTCTGAAAATGAGTTTGAAGATGAGTTTGACGATGTTTCTAAAAAGGAGTTCGAAGATGACACACCATGGGTTTTATTTATTTTAGATGACTTTATACTTCTGATTCACTCATTTTTTTATTTGGATACTTTTCTGGTACAAGATTTTTAGATATCTAATATTTAGAAATAAAAATGAGTTTTTTGTGATCTTTGAGCATTCTGTTGGCTGCACATACAAAAAGAATTAGCTATAGTGCATGTCATTTTTCCGAAAACTGTCTCTTTATCCTCGTCTCTATTAGTTCGGTTATAATTGTAAAGTTTTGCCTCCTACACTATTTACATATATGCAGGTATTTTTAAGGATCCTGTTCATCTTTTTTGATATGTTTGTTCTTTTAAAGTTTGTCGATATAGGATATATTCCACAGAGTAACAGATCCTCAGTTATGACCTCTTTGGACTTTAATAACTCGTATTGCAATAAATTTCTTAATAACTCATAAAGCTTCTTTCATGTGCTTGATTGTAGGTCTGGCTTGAAGTGGTTTTGCTCCTGGACCTACTGCTGAATTAGGATCCATAGAGAAGACTACCTGCTTCAGTTCTTCCATAGTAGTCCTTGATTGAAGAATTTGGTTTTGCTCCTGAATAACCATTATTGGAATACAGTTATTAAACTTCCTCACTGAATACACTCACTGAATAACCATGTACTTCCTCATCTATTCTTATCCTTTGACCAGTGAGTGTGTTTTCAAAGTTTTCACATACAGCTACAACAATGTTGAAGATTTGGGATGACTTTATACTTCTAACTCACTCATTTTGTTATTTAAATATTTTTCTGGTACAAGACTTCTAGATATCCAATATTTAGAAATAAAAATGAGTTTGTTGCAATCATTGAGTTTTCTATTGGCTGCGCATACAAAAAGAATTCGCGATAGTACATGTGCTGCTATACTTTACCATTTTGGGGTGTTGCAGAAATAATTTGGAGGGATCTGTTCTTAGTATTGTAAAATATTCAAGGTACAAAGTTCTTATCCTTCTATATCCCACAAATTGAATAACTTCATGGCATGCATGTCTTTCCATCCAGCACATCTATTATACAAGGCCTATTTGCATCTGCTTAACAAATTTTTACTTTTTTGGGAAAAAATGATGGACTAGTTATTGACACCAAAAGGTATTTCCACCCTACTTTGTAGCCATCAGCTGCTCTGAGGTTCACATATATGACTAAGACGTACTTTAAAGTATTTGAGTTTGTGGATTTTGAACATTTGCATTTGTTGGATGAAAAGCTGATTCCTAAGTATGGGTTTTTAGCATCTGTCACTTGTGCTTATATCATAAATATAAGAAGAAAGTTCTATGTCTGGCTGTCTATTGGTATGTACTCTGTTGCAGAATGGAAGGGTTGTTGAGACTCTTAAAAGAATAAAAACACAAGGGTTACTAGACCTTTTTTAGACATAAGTTATTTGGTCTGGCATTCTGCTGTTGTGATCTACTTTTGGTGTATTCAATCTAGAGCAGAACTTCTCGACTTTTGTATAATATAATGTGTCTGTTTCTTTTTTCCACATAGAATAGCTTCTGGACTTGCTAAACTAGATCCGTGATCTCGGATATTTATTTAGTGCAATTACGAAATTACTAATTATTAGATTTTTAGAATCAGAATTACTAACTATATTAATCTTAGCCTCCAATACAGTTTTCATATTAGTTCAGAAATCTAGCAAGTTGTAGTAGCTATTATAAATAGGGAGTTGTACATGAATTACCTAGCTATTATATGTTTTACTTCATATTCACACCTCTGTTCAGTGCTTTTGGTTCTTCGGTTAGACGAACTCATTATTATATTGTGCATCTTTGGATGTATATCTTATGAACACCATTAGATTTTAAATATCAAAAATATTAAGACCTAACCCTAGACTTGATATTTAAGATTTGATTGTAGACCTTGACTATAGATTTGGGTGAGTTTTGAGCCTAGGCTACAAGATATAGTAATATGGAAAGCATTAATGCTAGTAGCAGTTTCAGTAATCCGCCCAGATATTGTTGTGACCTTGTTAGTTTGTTTGACATCTCCAAATTCGTATTGTCTCTGCTCCTAAATGTCCACATAATTATTTCATACTATCACCACTAATCTCTTTTATTTCTACTCGACACCTGAGTATGGCCTCAACTATAGATGTTTTATGGATTTTGTAATCAAAGGGTCCTTGTAGATCTAATAAGTTGGGATGTAAGTTTGAGGTAACCACCAAGTTGAACAACAAAAATAAAATGTTTGTCTTTAGAGAACTTGAGAAACAATACCCATTAGCTTTTCTTTTAATTGGTATTGCCAATAAGCAGGTAGTTTATCTACTTATCTTAAGAAAGGCCACTTTTACAATACGTGCATCTCTAAGATTATAAATATGATGTAAATTTCATGTTAATGGTTTGAGCTATTCTCTCTTGATAAACTTATCAGTGTGGACCCATGTGAAAGATTAAATTGTTAATGAGTAAAAGCTTTGAAACTTTGCAAGGTTGTTTGAGGAAAAGATAAGCAGCCTCTTGGCATCTGTATATAGGGAAACATGTGAAAAAATTTACCTATCTGATTTTGTCTGAAAGAAACAACGTAAAGAACACTTTCAAGAAGCCATAAATAAAAATAAAGCTTGACCTTCTTCATTTGTCGATACAGAATTTACTTCAGAACTATTTCTTATCTGGCAGACTCTTTTCTTACCTGTATTTAATGCCCCATCAAAGTGCTCTCAAGGACGATTCATGCTGCAAGAAAGTGAAAATTGGAAATTGCATAATACAGATTCGAGTCAAACTAATCATAAAATTTGATAGCTTTTATTTGACAAGTCCTTAATGCATTGTTTATTTTGCAGGTAAATAAAGTAGAGAGATTAAAAGAAGATGACAAAAATGAT
>DF364415.1:1230-24868 GCA_000787875.1 Solanum virginianum | reverse complement strand
GGGATACTAGCTATGGTACTCTTACTATTTGATGTCTTTTCCTTATGTTGAACTCTTAATATTATGAGGGTGAGCCTGGAAAGTGTCTTAGCCCCTGCTCAAATCTATGTTAGAGGTATTGTTGGAATAAGTGATGTACTTATGCTACGAGCTTGACTTTCAAAATGTTTTATGACTACTAATGCTTTTTCCCTCAGTCCCAATTTCCCTTTTTATTTATATCTACTTTGTTGATTATTTTGCTTCCACGACCAAGGATGTGTGTATGATATGCTAAGAGGCTTATTTGGAGTTCCTTTGGGTTCCCCATTCATCGTGTCATGTCTAGGCCCCTAGTTTGGGTCATGACAAACATATTCGTGAAATTTATGAAACTTTATGCTTTGATATCTCTATCATTGTTGATGAAATTTAGTGAAATATTAATTCTAAATTGTTCTACATTTTGAGAGGAATGCAGTGATATGTTGGGTTACTACTGAATTTAGCTAGTTTTCATAAACTTTGACTGAGAGTCTTGAAAGAGATGTTTTCTCGGTAAAGAATTTAATTTTGTTTTTGCGCCATTTCTTAGTCTTCTAGGGTTCATTTTGGCCAAATTCTCGACTGTAGACTCAGGGTGGTATGGGAACCCTTTTTTGGGAACTTGTTTAGGATTTTAGGCGTAGGATCTATTTTTCCCCATCTGGGATGCGATAACATAATTTCACCTATTTTTCAAGATGTTACAACCAATATGATAGTATTGACCTTGCAAATTATATTTTAGTAGTTGAGCAGTGTTGGGAAGTAATCAAGAGAAAAAATCTTAGTTGGATTGATTTGAGATGCGAGACATTGGCTGCCAGGTAGGCTAGGATTCCTTAAACCTTAGATTGAGTATCAAAATATGCATGTTGAGCTGAAATGTGTAATAAGGTGTGGAGTATGGGTTGATCTATGATATATGTATGGTGTATCACTGGTTGTGCCCTTTTTGCATAGTCTATCATGTTATGGGGTTGTACCCCTATTTCGGTAGCTATATTACTTGTAGTTTCGATGCTGGCTGGTGTTAATGATTGCAGGAGGCCTGATAAAGGCCGTATATGGGTTGATGCCTTGGGACAAGTATATATTTTGACCTAACTCTTGTCTGTGTGAGTGTACAACCTAATGCTATTGTGATATACCAGCTGGGAGACTGTTAGTTGATTATATACCATGCGGTGGACTGATTCTACTGTAGACATGAATCTACTAGACTTGGTTGTTTTAGATACCTATGATATACCTATGATTGTCCACGTTTACCATGAGTACTTGTGATTGACTGGACTGGGGGTGTACTTGGCCCTGTTGGGCATGAATCTACACTGATTTGTGACATATATACTCTTGTATACTGTTGTTAGTCCTTGTGCATTGGTTCTTTTTATTTGAGGTTGGGGTTACCTGTTATTTTCTGAGAAGGGCAATAGTTATTCTTGGTTGGGTTGTATAATTTATGTCTGGAGGCAGGATATGACTTTGGAGTTTCAGATCAAGATAGACTGGTTGAGTGAGTGACTATTTTGATACCTCGAGTCCTAGATGACGCTCCCCGTGCTCTAAGCTTCTACAACTATGTATGAGAGTTCGAGTCTTAGGTGATGCTCCTCGTGGTCCGAGTCTCAGTGTCCACGACTGGGATGCTGAGTCATGGATGTCAATTGTGATGTTCGAGGACCTGTAGATGTTTTGGGTTTGGGACCCCATCAGTTACATTTTGGGTTTGAGACCTTGTTGATTATGTTAGGGGAATTCTTTCTCCCACGGGGGATACGTCCCACTGTTGATTATGTTAGGGGAATTCTTTCTCCCACGGGGGATACATCCCACCGTTATATATATTGTTAGACCATCTGGCCCTGGTTGACTGCCCCAACCAGAGGCTAGGTCGGGAGGACTAGGGATTTGAGGCCCCATGTGATACTGGTTCCTGGAAGGGTGGAAGACCTAATTGTTATGTTATACTTTACGCCAAGGGCCTAGCTGATTACCTGCAGATCCATACACCTATTCACACCTTGTTTGTGCATGGGTGTACCTTCTGGGCTTATAGGGGCTCAGGGGCATAGATACTAGGGCCTTACACTTAGTTGAACCTGATCCTTTGATCATATGATATTAGGAGTTGGCCTCTATGGTGATTCTATTAGGTATAGTGATGTTCTTGAAATGACCCTAAAAAGTGCCCGAAAATGTGCCACGAAAGTGCCTGAAATCATAATTTTCATATATCTCAAAATTCGTGTATGATATCAAAAATTCGACTTCATATTCTTGTTAAGGGGGAAAACTTGAGTGCAAAATGGGTCTAGCTTGAATTTTAGAGCAATCGTAGCAAATTTCAAAATTTCAAAGTGAGCAGGTGCGCCCCTAGTGCAACGCGGGCAGGGCGCGCCAATGTGTTATTTTGTGCCTAGTTTTATGGGTTCAGTCCAAGGCTATTAGGTCTTAGGCATAAGCCTTCACATAGGTGAATATACCTCTACGTAGTCATGTTTCACTTTCATATCATACAAGACATTCCCCAATACTCTCTCAAACACTTAGACAAATATTTCACTCAATTCAAGTGTCCCAAACTCACTTTCGAATCTCAAGAAACTCATTTAAGTTTCAAGCTCTCATTCAAATCTAAGTCAAGGTTATTTATGTCATTTAATACCTTTGTGAGTTCCCTAGATCAACCCTAGTTTAAAGAAATTTCCGTTGGTTAAGTTTCGTACAAGTACCGATGGGAGGGTCAACTTTAAAAGGGCATATCTCTTAGAAGACAAAGAATTTGGTGGCCCACAGCCTACCTTATTAAAGCGCTTTGAATTATCTTTCCAATACACTTGGTTTCACCTTATTTAGACTTCGGATGAAGAGGTTATGTCCATTTTCGTATAACTCGTATGTGTAGGGGTATATATGGGTTTTTGCCAAAGTCCACCTCATTAATGGAATTCCGTCAATTTAGCCATTTTTATTGGTATTTTAGGGATTAATATGCTATCTTAACACTTTCTAAAGACCTAAACCTTTCCTAAAGATCAAATTCACTCCTCCCAATTGGAATACACTCTCAATTTCTCTCAAGAGACTCCATCAAAACCCCAATACAAATTCAAAGAAACTCAAGAGCAAGCTTTGGATTCCAAGATCCACTTCCAAACTTCTTCAAGTCATTCACAACTCAATTTCAAGAAATTCAAGGTCTAAGGTATGTGAGTTTCATTCATGGATACCTTTCACCCATGAAGTCCAATCTTCCATTTCTATGAAAACTTCACGTTTCCAAGTTGTGTTGCTTATAGGTATTATTTATTAGAGATTATGATGATATACTATATTTGGATTTTATGAAAATTTGGTTGGAAGTACATGATTACTCATTTTTAAGTCGATACCATGAGATGATTTACCTATTATGATTATACATGTTTTAAGCTTTAGAACTGTGATCTCTCTTGGGATTTGATGAGGGGTTTCAATGTATTTTGCAAGATGGTATTACCAACTATTGGAGGGCTATTTTACTTCAAGTTTTCTTGCATGATTTCACTCTTGAATTTCATGGTTTTAACTAGCACTACACACCCTCTAAGTATTTGATAAAATATCCAGTTATGTTTTCTTGAGGAATTGAAGGTCCAATGTATGTCTTATGAGTTGAATAACTATATGATGATGAAATGATGATGGAATGATGATGAAAGGATAATGAAAAGGAATGTATATATATGATGATGAAAGGAGTGTATATATGATATTATCTCTATAGCATGGGGGATGACCAAGCCTAGCTCGGGGGGTTGTAGGCCCAGGTTACCTTGTTAAGGGGTTGCTACTTCGATCACCTAGCTCGGGAAGTAGTAGGAACGGGTAACTCTGTTGGAGGTTGGTACCCATAAACCTTGTTGGGGGGTTTGTACTCCATCAACCTCATGAAGGGGTTTGTACCTCATGCACCTCTTCAAGGAGGTTATAGGCCTTGAATTGCACTACAATGGTCACTCTTTACACTCGTATTATGTTCTATATAAGAATGGTTTTACTTCAAGCATCATTCATACATGTTATATTGTTAGTATGCTACTCATTGCTTATGATTATGCATTTTGCCTATGATGCTTATCTCTTGTTGCATTGCATCCTACATGCTTAGTACATTCAAACATACTAATGCATACTCTATGCCTATATGATATCACCATGTAGGAACCAAAGCTCATATTGATTCTCCTCATGGCTAGAAGGATTGTTCAAGTTAGCGTACGGTGAGTCCTCAAGTCCAGGGATAATATCTATCTTTTCTCAAGCTTATGTTTAGATTATGTCTTGTATGTTTTTGGATCACCTATTGTCATTATTATGAGGGTGAGCCCAGTTGCTTTTCTTAGCTCCCGCTAAGTATCTAAGGTTTAGAGTTGTTGTTGGACATGATATGTATTATGCTATGAGCTTTGATTCTCTCTTGACTCTTGTTGTTTATGATATGAAAATTGTTCCTTAGCCCCGATTATCCCTATTTACTATCTCTTGTTGACTGTTTTCTTCCTTTCGTGACTAAGGATGTATAATGATATGTTAAAAGGCTTGCTTAGGGTCCCTTCGGGTTCCCCATATGTCGTGTCACATCTAGGCCCTAGACTTGAGTTGTGACAAACATGGTATCAGAGCACTAGCTTGTTAGGTCCTCAGCGTCTAACTCACCGCATCGATTAGAGTCCTATTTATGGTTGTGAAGTGCGCCACAACTATCAATAGGAGGCTTTGAGGCATTTTAGGAAATGTTTCACTTCTTCATGATCTATGTCATGCGATAGAGTTAGGTCCCTAAGGTTTATTTCTAATCCCTAACGGCTATATTACATTATATATCTCAAGCTACTTAGGATGATGATATAGCAAATGTGGAGGTTCGCAACGCTCTTTAGGTGTTGGCCAAAGCGGCGATAAAATTAGCAACTCATCTTGATCAACAAGCGAGTTCTCCTGAGACTTCAAATGGTAAGAGGAGAGGTAAGGAGGTCAAGCAGGCTTATGGTGAATGGAAGTTCCAAAGTCCCAAATGTAGAGGTGGTGGTAGTGTGGTGCCTTATGCTATGTGCCCAAGATGTGGTAGAGGCCATGATGGCCTATGCTTGAGGGGTACCAATGCTTATTATGATTGTGGGGAGGAGGGTCACATGCAATAAGGGTAAAGGAGGTGATGGTGGAATGACTAATCCCAAGTGCCCTACGTGTAGGAAGAACCATGGTGGCCCTTGTCGGAGGCATTCTAGTGCTTGTTTTTGGTGTAGTGAAGTGGGTCACAAGCTAGTTGATTGTCCATGTGCTCGAAGGAGGTGTAAGGGTGGTCGACCTTTAGATCAAGGTGGTCATGTTGATCAAGTGAATCAAGAAGGAGATAAGGTGTTGGATGTTGCTACCGGTATGTTGAAATTTCCTTTGGCTTTGATATATTTGCATTGATGGGCTAGGGTGTCACTATTTCTTTCATGATTCTTTCTTGTTACTAGTGGGCTTCAAGTGTGCCCCGAGTTGTTGTGTGAACGTTTTGAGTCTACCCCTTTGTTGAGTCTATTGTTGTTAGAAAGTTCATAAGTAATGTTCCATTTTCATATTCCATTAGGTCTTTCCTTGTGACTTATTGGGTTTGATGTGGTGGATTTTGATGCCACACATGGGATGGAATAGTTGCATAGATGTTGTGTCTCCTTTGGTTATAGCGTATGCTGTCCTTTTTTGAAAGCTAGTTATTTCAAATTGTTAAAATTAAAAGCTTGATCATTAACTTATACTATGGAGGGTAAAAATTGGATGTCAACAACTATCCATTTCTTTGGATATGATCGATGAAAGAGATTGTGGACAAAGAAACTTGACTAATCTAATTTTTAGCCGACCATATCTTCACCTTCTGAAAAACTCGAACTTTGAGAAATTATGGCCGGACCCTGGTTTTAGGTTTCCTACATATCTCAGGTTACATGAGAATTCAAGTCACTTATAGTTCGACTCCATCGGTTGAAGAGGAAATCTCTTATTCTGAGATAACCCCTTGTTCAGGAGGAGTGACAAACTAATTGAATAAAAAAAGAGGCTTGCAACCTCTCAACCATAAATGTGGAGCTCTTCACATTCATAATGGAGAACTTACACGGATATAATTTTCAAAATTCTTGGTATATTGTCACTCAGATTAAAAGTATTGCCTCTGGTGTGAGTTGAGATCACCTGGAGGCAAAATTGAAAACTAATGGACCCAAAGAAATACCCATATGCCTTCTGACAGGGGTATGGTTGGATTGTGGTGGGAGTCACTTCTTAGCTCATGTCTGAAGAGTTTGAGGCCCCTCTTCAGACTATGTCCTAGTTTGCTACTAAGAAAAAGTTTCACTTTGTGCTGCATCCTACTGGATGATGTCCACACCTATGGTTTGTTTTGAAAATATACCCTTTCGGATGTTCTCGATATAACTAAGAGAAAACATTATTAAAAACCATAACTTGAATTAAGGATGATATCTTTTACCGTGTTTGACATATATATTCTTTTTTATCAACATGATAGATTATGAGTTGATATGATGTGATCATGATGATGGCTCTCTAGGTAATGAATGATGATTTCTTCCTTGAATATATGAGAAACGTCATGGCCCTTTTGATAGCTTGAGAATGCAATGGCCCTCTCAGCAATGGATGATAAAATGGCCCTCTCGGCAGCTTGAAAAAAAATGGGCCCTCTCGACAATTGAAGGTGCAATGGTCCTCTCGATAATTGAAGATATAATTGCCCTCTCGGCAATGGATGATGAAATGAGCTTCTTGGCGATGAATGATGAAATTACCCTCTCGGCGACTTGAAAATAAAATGGCCCTCTTGGCAATTGAAGATGCAATGGCCTTCTCGACAATAGATGATGAAATGGCCTTCTCGGCAATGGATGATGAAATGGCCTTCTCGGTAATGAATGATGAAACGGCCCTCTCGGCAGCTTGAAAATAAAATGGCCCTCTCGGCAATTGAAGATGTAATGGCCCTCTCAGCAATAAATGATGAAATGGCCCTCTTGGCGACTTGAAAATAAAATGGCCCTCTCGGCAATTGAAGATGTAATGGCCCTCTCAGCAATAAATGATGAAATGGCCCTCTTGGCGACTTGAAAATAAAATGGCCCTCTCGGCAATGAATGATGAAATGTCCCTCTCAGCGACTTGAAAATAAAATAACCCTCTCGGCAATTGAAGATGCAATGTCATTCTCGACAATGAATGATGAAATGACCCTCTTGGCAACTTGAATGATGAAATGACCCTCTCGGCGACTTGAAAATAAAATAGTCTTCTCGACAATTAAAGATGCAATGGCCTCTCGGTAATGGATGATGAAATGACCCTTATGGCAGCTTGAATGATGAAACGACCCTCTCGACAGCTTGAAAATAAAATGGCCCTCTCGGCAATTGAAGATGCAATATCCCTCTAGGCAATGAATAATGACTGAACCTCTTTGTGACTTAAACATAAAATGGCCCTCTCGGCGACTTGAAAATAAAATGACCTTCTCAGCAATGAATAATTAAATGGCCCTCTCAGTAGCTTGAAAATAAAATGGCCCTCTCGGCAATTAAAGATGCAAGATCCCTCTCGGCAATGAATGATAAATGGCCCTCTTGATGACTTGAAAATAAAATGGTCCTCTCTGCAATGAATGATGAAATGACCCTCTCGACAACTAGAAAATAAAATGACCCTCTTGGCAATTGAAGATGCAATGGCCTTCTCGGCAATAAATGATGAAATGACCCTCTTGGCAGCTTGAATGATGAAATGGACCTCTCGACAACTTGAAAATAAAATGGTCTTCTTGGCAATTGAAGATTGCAATGGCCTCTCAGTAATGGGTGATGAAGTGGCCCTCTTGGCTGCTTGAATGATGAAATGACCCTCTTGGCAATGAATGATGAAATGATCGTCTTGGCGACTTGAAAATAAAATGGCCCTCTCGGTAACTTGAAAATAAAATGGGCTTCTCGGCAATTGAAAACGCAATGGCCCTTTTGGTGACTTGAAAATAAAATGGCCTTCTCAGCAGCTGAAGATGCAATGGCCCTCTCGGTAACTTGAAAGTAAAATGGCCTTCTCGGTAATTTAATGATGAAATGGCCCTCTTGGCGACTTGAAAATAAAATGGCCTTGTCATCAGTTGAATAATGAAATGACCCTCTTGGCGACTTGAAAATAAAATGGCCTTCTCGTTAGTTGAAGATGCAATGGCCCTCTCGGAAACTTGAAAGTAAAATGGCCTTCTTGACAATTGAATGATAAAATGGCCTTCTTGGCGACTTGAAAATAAAATGGCCTTCTCGGCAGTTAAAGATGCAATGGCCCTCTTGGCGACTTGAAAGTAAAATGGCTCTCTTTGCAGCTTGAATGATGAAATGGCCTTTTTGACATCTTGAAAATAAAATGGCCTTCTCTGCAATTGAAGATGTAATGACCCTCTCGGCAATGAATGATGAAATAGCCCTTTTGGCAACTTGAATGATGAAATGGCCCTCTCGATAGCTTGAAAATAAAATATAATGGCTTGCTGGGGGTTTGATTGAGACAAAACTATTTACGTCTCGATTATTTTCTTATAGATAAGACCTACAAAGATTTTCCTTGCATCCACAAAAGATTTCATAGTTTCAAAGTAAATTGATCTGTATTGGTTCTTTGATCTGCTCCTCGTTTTGTTGTCTTTGATCCCTTAACTTGCAATCTCTAATTGATTGCTCTGATCTCCCTCTTCTTGATAGACATTAGACAAAATGCAATACTATTTTAAAAAGAATAACTATTGAAAAATAACTTTGATAAAAATTACTGTCAATATCATGTCATATAAAGCTCAAATGAACATGTTTGGCTTCTGATATGGCTTTCTTGATGCATCATAGCTATTTTGAATTTATGATCCAGCGGAAGACCTTCAAGGTTGCTTTCATACTTCTGATGGCACTTGATGAAATTTTTGAGGACGACCTAAAAAATTTATGTCCCAGTTAAATGTCATAACAAATTACTAGCTTGTTAGAAGAACCTTGAGAATTTTTGAGATCTTCCCAAAAATTCTGTCCCAGCTAAAATTTCTGATATGCCTTAAATTCTGACTTGTCAGAGATGGAACTTCTTGTTTAGAATTTCTGAGTTCCTTCTCAAAAATTCTATCCTAATTTCCTTTATAAGGGTATGATTGAGCTGTTGTGGCGCCTACGTATTGCGTTGAGGCAGGAATCAGGTCAAACGTAGTTTCCCTCTTGAGAGGTAGCGAAAAATATCAAATTTAAATGAGAAAATAATTGAGGCTAGCAAAGGCCACCTACGTATCTTATTATTGAGAATTCAGGTCAAACGTAATTCAAAAGCAAAAGGAATAAAAAAAGGGATAAGGGGATTACCGAGGCCGATATAGGCCGCCTACGTATCTCATTCTTGAGAATTCTAGTCAAAAGTAATTTGTTACAAAGGAGAATAATCTGATAACAAACATAGAAATGATTACAAGGAAATTATACAATTACAGGGAAAGAGATAAGAGAAAACTCTGAATCTCTAGATATAGTGTTTCTTGATAGCATATGAGTTGATCGTCAAGTTGTGGTGGGCGATGTTTGTGCTAAATCCTGACATATCATTGCATGACCAGGTGAATATGTTAACGTACTGTTCAATAGGTTGATGAGTCTTTCCTTCGAGTCTTTATCAAATGAATACTGATTCTGACTTCTCTAGTGTTTTTGTCTTTTCAAATCTCCAGTTTCAAGCTTGAGTTGTTTAAATTCTGACAAATGGCTCAGATGTTACGGTCTCTTTATCATACTCTTCAAACACTTCATCAATATTCACCTAATTTTGTTCATTTAGCTTGTGACATGACATAATATGACAGGTTTAAAATTCTTTTACTAAAATCATAAACAAACATCATTAGATAGCAAAATTGAAGCGAGTAAAGTTTTGTTAATAAAAGGAACTTTTATCTAAAAGAAAGAAAGAAAGAAAGAGAAACTTTGGCATAGCCATATTGCCTTTTTTTGAAATATTACGAGTGAATTAAAGCATAATGAAGTAAAATGATATAAAAGGTGGGCTTCGAGCCTCTTTGGACTACTACCGATTTTAAAGTAATATAAAAAGATTATATCTATCAAGATGAGCGAAGAATCATAAGTGAAATGGATGTCTAATTAATCATTTGCACTCTTAACTCGGTGTCACGTACCACTTAGTGTCTTGGCTAGCACAACATCATCTCTTTTGAACAAATTCTAGATTCCTTCCCTTAGACCATTGTCCTTGTCATGATTTTGCACTGACAAAGACTGGTGTGAGTGAGCCGGTGATTGTAGCAAAGTACAATCGACCTCATTCTTCTTCTCAAGCATCGAAGCAGAAGCTTGGTAAGGTATGATGATTACAAATTCAAATTTCTCTATTTTGCTTGAAGAGGCTATAATTCCCTTACAATGGCCAGAGTTCGCTGGAATCACAACTTTCTCCATACACCAATCTTCATTGATTTTTATTGTATTAATAGTCACCTGCTGATGATGGGGCAGAGGATTACTATTGACACTAGGAGTGATAGCCTAAAGAGTGACAATCGTTTGATCAATCAAGTCCTGAATTTTGTGCTTCAAGTTGATGCAATTTTCAATGGTATATCCCACAGCTCCTGAATGATAAGCACGTTTATGGTCTGCTCCTAAAATTTTTTCAAAGGATTGCCTAGTCTTCCTTTTATAGGATGGAGCATGCTTGCTGCTTTCAATCTTTTATAAAGCTGGGTTCGACTTTCAACTAAATGAGCAAAGACTCGAGGAGTTCTCTTCACAAGATTTGGATGATAAATATTGGAATTACTTCTTGAAGATAAAGGTATTTGACAGTAGTTTGGAGGATTTTGGAAAGTAGGTGCTGACATTTGAAACTTTGGATATTGTGGAGTTTGGTAGCTTGGAGGGATATTTTGGTAATTTAGCAATGAAGCTTGGACATTTGGAGAGATACTTTGGTAATTTGGCCATGGAGCTTGAAAATTTGGAGGGATATTTTGGTAATTTAGCAATGAAGCTTGGACATTTGGAGAGATACTTTGGTAATTTGGCCATGGAGCTTGAAAATTTGGAGGGATATTTTGATAATTTGATAGTGGAGCCTGGAAATTTGATTGGATGGGAAAAACTAGGTAGGGATTTTGTGGAGCTTGGGGATAGGTATTGGATAGTAAATGCTTTTTACTGCCGAATTTGACATGCTTTGATCTTGTTTCAGATGAAATGGAAGAAACATCTTTCCTCTTCCTCCTCGATAGAACTGAAGGTTCTATTTGAGTAGTTATTCGGATGATTTTTCCTTTCTCAAAACTATATTCTATAGCCTCGCCAACTTTAACTATATTGCTGAACTTTGCTCCCATAAGAGCTAACATCTTATCAAAGTACTCCAGCTCTTGAATGCATAGGAAGGCTTTGCTGATCTCTTGCTCGGTCATAGGAGGTCTAACCTTTGCAGCCTCTTTCCTCCAATAGTAAGCGTATTCTCGGTAGCTCTCAATAGACGTCTGTTTGATTTTCTCCAAAGAGTATCGATTTGGAACAATTTTGATATTGTAAGAAAATCTTTTGATAAAGTCATGGACCAAAACATTCCAATAGGACCACCAGTTCATTTCTTGGAAGGTAAACCATTCCAAGGCCTCCCCGCTCAGGCTTTGACTGAAAAATTACATTATTAATGCCTTATTTTTCCCGACATCTACAAGCTGATCAGAATATGCTCTCATATGTTCTAGAGTATTTCCATTTTCGTCGAAAGTATAAAATTTTGGTATTTTGAACCCTTCTGGGAGGTTCAAATCGGGATGAATGCACAAATCCTCATACTTCAGTCCTGCAACATCTGGTGCATGATGAAATTGCTTCATAGCATTTACAATTTCTTCCTCTATGTCCAACTTGGCCATTTCCTCCCTGGCCTTCCGTTCCTTCTCCTTCTCCTCATAAGGGTTGGAGTATGGGATGAAGGGAACATATTTTTCTGATAGTGTTGGAATATGAAGAAGGCTTTTGGGGATATGATTTGAGTAGTTGGTGGATTTTGAATGGTTGGATCAGGTTTATGATTTGCGGATGGATATATTTGAGGGTTGTTAGAATTTAAGCTTTGAAGAGGAGGTGGTTTTTGGTGTGATGTGCTAGCATGATGGAGCTTAGGAGTGGATAAGTTGATGGCAGAAATATTTTGGGTAGGAATAATGGTCGAATCTTTTGGAGCATATTCAGTAGTTGGATTCGAAGAAGGAAAACAAAATCAAGGCCTTTCATCTTCTTGAGCATGAGCATTAGTGGCGACAACTAGATTCGCCAAATGTTGTGTATTTTATATCTCATCCCTCATTTCAACAATTTGTTGTATCAGTTGTGCAATCAGTTTGTTTTGTTGAGCAATTGCAGAGTCAATCACCTTAACTTTAGTTGAATCAATGCCCTCACTATTCTCAGTTATTTTTTCTTTCTCTTTCGACAGACTTTGGTCAGAGAAGGAATCTTTGGAATTCTTAAACCTCGTGAAGTATGAATGTCCAGTCATTTCCTCCACACAAATCAATTCTGAATACCTATCGAATGAAAAATACCTCAAAAGATAAAAGTGTTAGTCCTTATTCATAATAAATAATGCAAAATATCACACAGAACAATAAACAAATAATAATTGCATTGTTAGAAGACATATTAACCCACATATATAGGGAAAAAGACTACATAGGCGAACTGTTGCCTATTTAATTTGAGATTTGTGAATTAGGGAGACGTTTTGGAAAAATTTTCTCACGTCTTCTAAATTGATGATTCTCTTGTAAGGATGAAGAAGGAAAAATAAACTTTTCTGATGTGAGGGACCAAGCCTTGGAAGGCTGCCTACGTATCTCACGAAGGAGAAATCAGGCCCTCCTTAGTTCGGCAAGCTTGAATCTTTTCCGAATTGAAATGGAAAATTCACCTCTTGTCAAATGAAAGAGTAAGATTTTTGAATTTTGAGAGTGGAGTTCGATTTTGTTGAAAAACTTGAGACTCGAAGAGTATTTTGGATGAACTTTTGATAGTTTTTGAATTTTGAGAGTGGAGTTTTTTTTTGTTGAAAAACTTGAGACTCGAAGAGTATTTTGGATGAACTTTTGATAGTGACTTGATTTATGTGCTTAGGGGATTCTAGAAACTTTGGAAGAGAAGTGGACTAGAAGTCTTCAAACAAAGAAACATAATCACAAACAATTATAAAATATAGCACATAAACAGATATTGCGAGTCCTAAACAGATATGTGACCTTTTTCTGCCAATGGTAGGCCTAACGATTTGAAGGATGTATACACAATTTGAAATGTCCCATTAACCCACAATAATTTATACAAGCCTTATGAATAAACTGAATGGGGATACATAATATGGGGAAATGGGAGTACAAAAAATCAGTCCCACTCAGGGTATAGTCCTAAGCTAAACCTCCGTGGAAGAATTCTTCTTCTTGGACTTCTCGTCAACTCCAAACGTCTTTGAATGTAATGCCTTGTAGACAACCTTCTTTTGATTAAAATAAGCTATTAAAATAAACTCCCAACCTAGGGGACAAAGGTTCACCAAACAACATATACATCCTTCAAATATAAACACATAAGCATGATCGTCCATTTGGGATGGGGGCCACTTTGGACTCAAGGTGGTCTTTCTAATGGGGCCAACACCCCATATGTGTTGGGTTGTCTTAGGCCAATGCTTAGAAGTAGGGATTTGATTTCGCTCTATCTTAGGTTGACTAAGAATTGGTTTCAAATTTGACCTGGGACTCGAGTTGGACAAACTTTGGGGTGAATAGTAAATGACGTTGGAATGACCACAGACCAATTACCCATTTACTATTTCCAAAGAAATATGAAGGGTTTTTCTGAAAGGATAGCCATGGATAACCACGTAATCACTCTTATCCTAATGCAATTCTAATTGCCGATTGGCGGAAATATGCCATGAACAGATAAGAACAATTAAAGTATAAAATTTAAACATATAATACGCAAATAAGAATGTAAATTTACTAATTATTATAAAGCCGAAAAGTTAGTCAAACAAGTCCTAATATAATGGTTAGAACCTAATTAATCCCTAATAGAGTTGCCATTTTTGTTAATTTTAAAAAATGGACTTTGACTTTTGAAAATCCAATTTAATACTTAATTAATTTAAGTACAAATCAAATTCTCAAAAATTAAAAGAGTTGCCACCTATCTTTAAGGATAATTAGGAAACCAATAAAACATTTAAAAGAACTTAACAGAAAAATCTGTTAGAACCCGTATTGTGGTATATTAGAACCATTACGAAATTCGAGACTAAAGTGGCATTTTTTAGAAAGCTTGGGGACTCAAGTAGAATTTTTAAAATTAGGTTGTTAAAATTTGTATGTTTTTAACTGTATCATTGTATGTCCTTAATTGACTCTCATAGGAAAAGTTTGGGGACCAAAGTATATTTTTTGAGACTTAGAGTCTTAATAGAGGTTAAAGAGTTGCCCCACCCCTTTGTGTTAAGTTTCTATTGGACCATGTGTTGGGTGGGGTCAAGAGGATGTAAATATATACATGTGATCCTTCTCATTTCTTCAAAAAGAAAAATCCATACTTAGAAAAAAAAATCAGCCCTTAGTCATTCCATACACTTCAGTTCTATACACTTCAGTTCAAATTTCCAACACTTAGATTCTAGAATTCAAGCTCCTAAACATCATTCAAGCCAAATCCTTGAAGATTTAAGCTAAGGGTTCTTATGTGCTGCCAAGATTAATTTTAATCAACCTCAAACTTCTTCATTCTATCAAGCTAACTTGCCAATAACAATTTCTATGGATCTGAGATTCCAGCTTCTTATGGAAACCTTTTAGCATTACTAAAATTAAGTGTTAGAAATTGCTCTTTGCAAGGATCTGTTCCTGATTTCAGCAGAATAGGAAATCTAAGCTATCTCGATCTCAGTTGGAATCAACTTTTTGGATCTATACCACAGAATAAACTTTCCAACAATATGACAACTATTATTCTATCACATAACCATCTTAGTGGATTTGTTCCCAAGAGCTTTTCTCTCCTTTCTTTCCTGCAGAAACTGTGAGAAATCTGCACTTTGTCTTGCAATATCAACTGTTTTGCTGTCTCACTAACGAATTGTTGGGACAACTGTCGCACGTCTCTTGAGAACAACTTTCTGAATGGTTCCATTTCCTCTGAAATTTGGCAAAACAAGACCTTTACTACAACTTCCAGACTCATGATTGATCTGCGGAACCATTAAATTTCAAACATTTCAGGTGCTTTTGAACCTCCTGTAAATGTGACAATAAGACGTTAAGCACCCGAAAGTATAAGTTGAATTAGCTTGGCGTTGAGATTAGTTTGGCAAAAGAACCAAGGTATGTAAAGCATTTCATTTGTTGGCATCACTTAGTTAAACATAGCTAGTGGTATAAGTTTCAAAAGATCCCTCTTCTTTTGCTATTCGAACTTAAACATGTCTTATGTTTGTTTCCTGGTACTATTATAGAAATTAGCTATATTTGTAACATCTTCATCTGAGCTTCTCATTTTTTTATGGTGCATACACTATGGCATTTTTGATTATTTTTTTAGCTGACTGAGACGACGTTATGACAAGTTAATGCTGTGGTACTGTTGTTGTTGGTCATTAAAACATTTCTAGGAATGTATTGTGATGCTATTAACTGACTGAATAGTGATGTTCAAGTTGATGTGTCTTGAGCCGACTATGTTTGGGCTAAGAATGTTGTTGATATTGTTTTGTCCACTGTAAAGTTGCTGAGCATGTTATTATTGTCATTTTATCCATTGTTTTATTTTAAAAAAGGCGAACATTAAAGCTTACTGGTTGGGTTCATCTAATAGGAATCTTAACAAATCTAATGGAGATTGGGATACATTTGACGACAGAAATAAGAAGGAGATCAACTTAAAAGACCAGCCAACATCTCATCCATATCAGTAGATAACTATTAAAAGCAAACAGCTAACAGAGAACTAAATCAAGATGAAAGAATGGTAATTTCAGATCTTGACAAGTTTGAAAATAATAGAACTGAGTAGGATAACTCAAACAGTTATTCTAAAACATCATTTAACTAAAAAAACTTAAAATCGACCAAACACGATGAAGCCTCAAACAGAAGCATGAAACCAGTATTAAACAAGACACTCGTAATTAGATGAACCTATGATTTCGAAAAAAACATCTTAACAACCAGTAATCAATAATACCACAACATCATTAGTAGCTACACCTTAGCAAGATAGAAAATAGAGAACAGAAGCATGCTTTTAACATTTTTTAGCAATTTCAACTTAATAGAGATATGTATGTTATTATCTATGACCAAAGAACTCAGACTCTTAGCAAAACTAGTAGAAGAAAAGGCAGATGACCTTATACCAGGTAGGTCGTATTCATAAGGATCAGAACCATCATAAAAATGAACTATGATATGGTTTGAACATCGTAGTATATTTTTGAATAAAGCAGTGAACAAAGGTGCCAATAACATTCTTAACAGCTTAAATATGAACAAAAAAGATGCTGATAACATTTAACCTAAACACAATCACCTCAGGATGTATCAACTTGAACATCACTATTCACAACTGAAAGCAACCAGAACTATTTACACATCATTTAGAGAGAAGAGTAGAAAATCAGACAGGATATTGCCTGTATTGGAGCAGTGAAGTTGTGACGATGAACCTTTTGGATGAACTTTCCACCACAACAAGATTCTTATGTGAATTTCTTGACTCTGAAACTCAGATGTTCTATTTTCAATTGTTTTGGGGATCGACAGACTTCCTTTCTTTTTGAAAAAGATGAGGCTAAGAAACAAAACTCTTTCTTGGATTTTAAATGCTTCTTTTGAAGTAGAAATCAATTATGGTTTGCTAGGGGTTTTAAATGATCAATGGCTCTTCCCCAAAAAAAGATATATGAGGAATATATATAGCCCCAAAATTAGGGCTCAAATGGGAGGGAAATTTGGAATGATTTAGGGTTTGAATTTGAAAATGAATTCCTCATCCTTTGGGAATCATCCATGAGCCCATATCACAACCATCAATTTGAATCGATGACTATGATATACACCACGTTTGATTCCAAAACGGATGAGGTATGAATTGGATAAGGGGAAACGGGAGAGAGACACGTATGTACTAGGTAGAAGATGAATGTTGAGAGGGAAATTTGGATATGGATGGACATTGGGATTGTTTTGGTGTTTCTACTTATTAATTGGATGAAGGAGAAAGGGAAGGGAAGAGTGAGATATGTGATAGGAGAGAGGAAGAAGAAATGAGAGAAAAATAAAGGGGGTGCATGTGTCACGTATATGTATGTATATGTTGAAGAATGGTGGGTTGGGCTGGGTATAGGAGATTTGGATTGGCTTTGGGATTTGGGCCAAGAATTTATCTATTTGAATGCTGAAAATAGGTTACACTGGTAGGGAATTTAATTTAAAACTTATCCAATTTGATTGCAATTTTGACCAATTAAAGGTAATCATATTGAATTTGATTGATTAATTTGACTACACGATGAATCATATAAATTAATTACAGAGCTATTAATATTATCAACCTGAAATAATTAAAAATAATAACTTCTAAAATAAAAAATAAAATTTATTTTAGAAATATTTTTTTTGCATTTTTGAAAGCTAATTATTTTAAATTGTTAAAATTAAAAGCTCTATGATTAATTTATACTGTGGAGGATAAAAATTGGATATCAACACTCGTAGAGTTAGATTCCAATTCCCTAATAAAGTTGTCCTTGAGTGGGGGCTTGTAAGGTGGATGTGAATGGGTAAGTCCATTTCATGTCTTAAGGTACAATTTATCTCTAAGGGTTGCATTTACCATGTTGTAAGAGTTAGGGGTGTTGAACCTAAGTTATTTCTATTGAGTTGTTTCCGGTGATCAATGAGTTAGTGAATGTCATTTTTGATATTTTGAATTTGGGGTGGTGTCTTTTGGGTTTGACTTATGCATCAGTTATGTCTATAAATCTCATGAATAAGGTCTTTAATCCCTACTTTCTTATGTTTGTGGTGGACTCTAGTAATGAAGTATTGATTTATTTAGAGCTTATGAACCATTTGGAGGTAGTGTTGCAAATCTTGGGCTAAGAGGAGTTGTATGCTAAGTATGTGGAGTGTGAAATGTGGCTAAAAGACGTTACCTCCCTAGGTCATGGTATCGGAGGATAGTATTAAGATTGACCCTAAGGAGACGTATGAGATTAGAAACTAGACTAGGCTATTGACCCCCATCGAATATTAGGAGTCTCTTGGGCTTAGCGGGTTACTACCAGAGGTTTATGAATGAGTTCTCTTCTATTGCTTCTCCCATGACTAATTTGACCCAAAAGAAAGCTAATTTTATGTGACTAATGAGTGTGAAAGGAGTTCCCAAGCCTTGAAGAATAAGATTTTCTCCGCTCCTATGTTGTTCTTACCAGATAGGTTGTAAGGGTTTGTTATATTGTCATGTCTCCTGGATAGGTTTGGGTTGTGTGTTGATGCAAGATGGTTACGTGGTAGCCTATGCTTTTAGACCACTTAAGATGCATGAGGAGGATTTCCTATCTATGACCTTGAGGTGGCTGCCGTGGTATATGCTTCGAAGATTTGACGTCACTATTTGTATGGGGTGTATGTTGATATGTTTATCGATCATAAGAGTCTCCAATATGTGTTCAGCCAAAGGATCTTAGCTTGAGACATATGAGGTAGTTAGAAACTTCTTAAGGATTATGATATGAGTATGCATTATCATCCCGGTGAGACTAATATTGTGGTCGGCTCTTTGAGAGGGGTCTCCATGGGTAGCTTAGTTCATATTGATGGTGGTAGCATGGAGGTGACTAGGTGGGTCCACCGGTTGGCTAGGATAAACGTTAGGTTGGAAGAGGTTGACTATGGTGGTATTATGGTTTTTGGTAGTTCAAAGATCTTCCTTGGTTAATGAGGTAGAAGCAAAGCAAGATCTTGATTCTTCCTTGTTAGAATTGAAGGCTTGGGTGAGCGATGTTAAGGGGAGGTTTTCTCCCAAGGGGGAGATGGTGCCCTTAGGTACTAAGGTAGGTTTTGTGTGCCTAGTATTGATGGCTTGAGGAAGAGGGTTCTTAATGAGACCAATAGTAGCTATCATTCTAGCATTAGTGTGGCTCCTTTTAAGACTCCATATAGTAGACATTATATGTCCTCGGTTGGGTGGTTTGGAGCGGGAGAAATGGCTTTGTTGGTCCTGAATCTAATTATGAAGGGCATGGAGAAGGTGAGGTTGATTAGAGAAAGGATGAAACAACCAAAAGTTATCAAAAGTCTTATGACTATGAGAGGAGAAAGGATCTTGAATTTAAAATTGGTGATTGAGGCTATTTGAAGGGTTTCACTCAAAAAGGGTATGGTTGTTTTGGTAAAGAGGGAATTCAGTTAATGGTTTGTGAGTCCCTATATGTGTTGAGGAGGATTGGTGAGGTTGCACATAAATGGGAGTTGCCTTTGGATATGGATATGGTTCGTCTGGTTATTCATGGTCCTAGGTTGATGAGATGCATTGGTGATTCAAATGTTATAGGACTTTTTGAGGATTATGGACATTGTCGAGGATGAGTTGACTTATGGGAAGGTCTGGTGGAGAAGTTTTGTGAATATGACTAAAGATTGATTAATAAGGTTGTGGTGTTCGTCAAGGCCCTTTTTAAGAATCGTGAAGTTGGAAGTGTTATTCGGGGAGCCGGAGCGAGCATGGAAGACAATATTCGTACCTCTTTCATTCTATTCAAGGTTATGATAACAAATCCAGTCCTTTTTATGATTTCCATTCCTAAGTCTCAGCCCTTATGTTGTTTGCATGCATTCATATTTATATTGACAAGTTCATGGTGATTTTAACACTTATGTTGAGATTTTTTAAAATGGTGTTTAATGTATTGATGCATCCTTGTTGGGACTGATCTCTACATGATTAATATTCTCACAAGATTGTAGAAGCAGTGGTGCAAGGCCCCAAGGCAAAGGTGGTATAAAGACCCAGACTATTTACAACCTCAATGGAGCTTGGAAATTTGGTTTCGAAAAGTTTGGACCAAGATGACACTTTTGAAACAACCTTAAAAGTGCCCGAAAATGTGCCTCAAAAGTGCCCGAAATCGTAATTTCTATATATCTCAAAATCCATGCGTGATATCAAAAATATGACTTCATATTCTTGTTTAGGTGTAAAATTGAGTGGGCACTATGTCTAGCCTGAGGTTTACAGAAACCGTAGCGAATTTTGAAATTTCAAAGTGAGCACAAAACAGTGAGTAGGTGCGCCCCTGACGTGACGAAGCTAGGGTGCGCTAGTGTGTTATTTTGTACCCAATTTTATGAGTTCGGTCCAAGGCTATTGGGTCTTGTGGCTAAACCTTTCTATACGTGAAAATAGCAGTGTGTAGTTTAGTTGAGGTTTTGAGGATTTTTTGAGAATGCTCATTCTTTGATCTAGGGTTGATTTACTAGATTTTACGTGAAAATAGCTATACTTAGCCATATTTCACTTTCATATCATACAAGACATTCCCCAATACTCTCTCATACACACAGGCAAATATTTCAACCCAATTCAAGTGTCCCAAACTCACTTTCGGATCTCAAGAAACTCATTCAAGTTTCAAGAACTCATTCATATCTAAGTCAAGCTTATTTATGTCATTTAAGACTTTCGTGGGTCCCCTACATCAAGCCTAGTTCAAAGGAATTTCCGTTGGCTAAGTTTTGCACAAGTACCGATAGGAGGGTCAACTTTAAAGGGACATATCTCTTAGTACACAAAGTATTGGGTGGGCCACAACCTAAAAAATTAAATCTTTTTAAATTAGCTTTCCAATGCACATGGTTTCATCTTATTTAGACTTCGGATGAAGAAGTTATGCCCATTTTCGTAAAACTTGTATGTGTAGGGGTATATACGGGTTTTTGCTAAATTCTGCGTCATTAATGGCATTCCATATATTTAGCCATTTTGTTGGTATTTTGGGGATTCTTGCGCTATTTTAACACTTCCTAAAGACCTAAACCCTTTTTTTAAAGATCAAATTCACTCCTCCCAATTGGAATACACTCTCAAATTCTCTCAAGAGCCTCTATCAAAACCCCAATACAAATTCAAGGAAACTAAAGAGCAAAATTTGGATTCCAAGACGCACTTCCAAACTTCAAGTCATTCACAAATAAATTTCAAGAAATTCAAGGTCTAATGTATGTGGGTTTCATTCATGGGTACCTTTCACCCATGAAGGCCAATCTTCCATTTCTATGAAAATTTCAGGTTTCCAAGTTGTGTTGCGTATGGGCATTATTTATTAGAGATTATGATCATATACTATATTGGGATTTTATGAAAGTTTGGTTGGAAGTACATGATTACTCATTTTTAAGTCTATACCATGAGATGATTTACCTATTATGATTATCCATGTTTTAAGCTTTAGAACTGTGATCTCTCTTGGGATTTGATGAGGGGTTTAAATGTATTTTGTAAGATAGTATTACCAACTATTGATGGGTTTTTTTACTTCAAGTTTTCTTGCATGACTTCATTCTTGAATTGTATGGTTTTACACTAGCACTACACACCCTTTAAGTGTTTGATAAAATATCCGGTTATGTTTTCTTGAGGAATCGATGGTCCAATGCATGTCTTATGAATTGAATGACTATATGATGATGGAATGATGGTGAAAGGATGATGAAAAGGAATGTATATATATGATGATGAAAGGACTGTATATATGATATTATCTCTACAGCGTGGTAGATGACCAAGCATAGCTCGAGGGGTTGTTGGCCCGGGTAACCTTGTTGAGAGGTTGGTACCTTGATCGCTTAGCTCGGGGGGTGGTAGGCTCGGGTAACCTTATTGGGGGTTGGAACCCATCATCCTTGTTGGGGGGTGTATACTCCATCAACCTCGTGAAGGGGTTTGTACCTCATGCGCCTCCCATACTTAGTACATTCAAACACACTAACGCATACTCTATGCCTACATGATATAACCATGTAGGAACCGAACTCCTATTGATTCTCCTCGTGGCTAGACGGATTGTTCAAGTTAGCCTATAGTGAGTCCTCAAGTCCGGGGACAATATCTATCTTCTCTCAAGCTTATGTTTAGATTATGTCTTGTATCTTTGGATTACCTATTGCCATTATTATGAGGGTAAGCCAGGTTGCTTGTCTTGGCCCCCGCTAAGTATCTAAGGTCTAGAGGTGTTGTTAGACATGATATGTATTATGCTATGACCTTTGACTCTCTTTTGACTCTTGTTGGTTATGATATAAAAGTTTTTCCTTAGCCCCGATTATCCCTATTTACTATCTCTTGTTGACTGTTTTCTTGCTTCCGCGACCAAGGAAGTGTAATGATATGTTAAGATGCTTTCTTGGGGTCCCTTTGTGTTCACCATGTGCCATGTCACATCTAGGCCCTAGACTTAGGTCATGACAGTTCTATCAGTCAGATTGTGCGGCATGTATGCCTTCCGAGTTTATAGGGGCCCGGGTGCCATACAAGCATAGATGCTAGGGCCTTGCACCTGTGTACAAAGCAGTGTGTAGTTTAGTTGAGGTTTTGAGGATTTTTTGAGAATGCTCATTCTTTGATCTAGGGTTGATTTACTAGATTTGCTATAATTATCTACATTTGAGCTTCTTTATGTATATTATTTCACTCAGCTGGTCGATGATCTCTACTGGGTGCCTTACTCTGGTACTCATCCCTACTTTATGCATCTTTCTATGATGCAGGTCTAGGTTCTAGCCATGGGCATTGACTTTTGGGGGATTTAGAAGCTCTCAGGAGACTATTGGTGAGCACCGATGAAACGACCCCAAGAAGTGCCTGAAAATGTGTCTTGGAAATGCCCATAATTACAATTTTCATATATCTCAAAATCCGTATGTGATATCAAAAATTCAACTTCATATTATTATTCAGGGGGCAAAAGTGAGTGGGAAATGGGTCTAACCCCGATTTAAGAGCAACCGTAGCAAAATTTGATATTTCCAAGTTTGCACAAAACAGTAAGGGTAGGCGATGGTTCCATGACGCGGACCAATCATGGACCAGTGTATTTTAGCTACCAGTTTTTCCAAATTCAGCCTTAGGTCTTGGGGTCTTGGGCTTAAGCCTTCCTATGCGTAAAAACACCTATACTTAGTCATTTTCAATCATATATCATTCAAGACATTCCCAAATACTCACTCAAACACTTAGCCAATATTTCATCTCCAAAATTCAAGTCTCAAAACTCATCCGAATCTTAAGGTTCTCATTCAAGCTTTAAGTCTCCATCTCCAATCTTCTTCAAGGATTCCCCAAAAGTCAAGGTATGTGGGTTTCTTTTATGGGTTCCTTTCACCCATGATACCCAAGCTCTCTTTTACCTAAAATTGCATGATTTAAAGTTGATTTAC
>DF364416.1:15277-29081 GCA_000787875.1 Solanum virginianum | reverse complement strand
GATCACTTCTATGCGAAAATATCTAAATCATGAATAATATAATAACACAAGAGACTCAATATTTAAAAAAATATAGTACTCCTAATCAAAAAACCAAAAAAAAAAAACACACACACACTATATAAATTGAATAAATAGAGCTTTTAACCTAATTTAAATTCAAAAATCGTAACCTTTACGTAAAACAAATAATAAATCAGAATTCCTTGAAATGAATTCGTCATTCTAAAGAGGACCAAGTCAAACTTTGATTAAGTCAACCAAATTTTTGACCCTCAAAGTAATAATGATAATGACTAATTAAAATTCATACCACATATTATTAATTCTTCCCCCCCAAAAAAAGAAATTGTAGAAAAAAATATGGAATATCATTTTCTATATATTTGGTAATACAAATTACTAATTCCTTTTTCTTAAAAAAAAATTATCTCTAAAACTTTTTAAAAAAAGATATTATAGAAAAAAACATGGAGTATCATTTTTTATATATTTAGTAATTCTATATAGAAATTTCAATTGATATTTAAATTTTAAAATCTAAAATTAGAAGAAATAATATTGAACTTTGTGATCATTTACGAAAATAATTAATTTTGGAGTCTTTTTTCCTTCATATAATCAAATATCTTTATCCTCATACTTCAAAAAATAATCTAAAAATAAATTATAGTAATTTTTATTTAAATTATAAAGAATTATATTCACCTATTTTCTAGATGAGTCTATCTTATTGGTAAAAAATAAATCAACGTAAACTCAAATGTTGTTCATGACGCATCCCGAGGTTGTACACTCTGCATCACTACTTGTACTCCGTCATTTTCACTCTTCCCAATTTCAACCCCTTTACAGCTAAGCTTTCTTCCTTGAATTCAATTCTCCAGTTCATAGGCCACCAATTCAACAACAACTCATTTCTCTTAGATCTCTCATTGGAATTTTCTCACAAACAGCTCCTCTTTGATCTTTACCCTACCCCCACCTCACCCCCCTACCCTTCACTTGCTGACACTGACAGCCTTTCCATTACTATCTTCCCCTTTTCTTTAATTCCTCCTACTTCTATAACTGACACCATTCTTGTACTATGATAATAGTGCATACCCATTGATTATTTTGACTTCTTTTTTCTTGGGTCTAGTCTTTTTTCTGGATCTGGGGTGTTGTTGAATTTTTTGATCAAATGGAGATGGAGGGTGTTGCTGATGGGACTGTGAAATTAGGGGCTTTACCCATGAAGCCTGATCGGGTTTTCAATAATTTGGAGCCTGAATTTACTGTTTCTTCACCAGTTACACGACAGAAAGCTGCTGCTGCTAAGCAGTTTATTGAAAATCATTACAAAAATTATCTGCAAGGCTTGCAAGATCGTAAAGAAAGGTTTTTTCTTTTTTTGAGGAATTTAGTTGGGAGAGTTTAAGCAATGTGTTTTTTGGGTTGATTTTGTTCGACCCTTTTGTTGTTTTTGGTATTTTCAGGCGGTGGGCGTTGCAGAGGAGGGCTCAAGAAGCACAGGTACCGAGTGATGAGCAAGAAAAGATGCTTAGGAATTTGGAGAAGAGGGAGACTGAGTATATGAGATTGCAGAGGCATAAAGTTGGGATTGATGACTTTGAACAGTTGACTCTCATTGGTAGAGGTGCCTTTGGTGAGGTAAAGTTTTCTATTTACAACTCTCTGTTCTTTGATTTTATTTCCTTCCTATATGTTACAACAGCAACAGCATACACAGGTGATGTAGAGAGGCTATTTCCGACCGACCTTCCCAGCTCTTCCTTCCTATATGTTTTGGGATGTAGTGCTTTAGAAGTGGCTAAAATTCTAGTCTTATTTGATTAGAGTAACTTGGAGTATGCATTGGTTATTCTATAAATTTTTAGTAAGGCTAAAGTTTGTGCCTTTGTAAGCTTTTGAAGATCAAATTTGGTAGTTTTAAGTTCTTTGAGTTGTGATCTAATAAGATCCTTCAATTAGTTGTACGTCCAGATACTGAACATGCATCATTCATGGCTGTGTCATTGATGAATGCTATGATTGATCCATAAAGAATGCTTTTGCGTGATTTTGAATGGATCAAATAGATCATTTTACTGGTAAGATGAAAATCAAGGTGTTATCTTCTTTAAAATCTGCATCCAACATTTCTTTTTTCAAGTTTTACACTTTGACAATGTTGCAGAGAAGTGTTCGCCCTGCCCATAATTCTTATCTTGCAATCTTTCTTGATGCTGCCATTTGGGGAAGATATGATAGAATAACTTATTCTTTTAATCTAATGTTTATACAACATTGACACTTCTTTTAGCACTTGAATGTCTTTTAGCAATGTTCTTTGGTTTGCTTATAGGTTTTAGATGTTTCTCCCTATACTGTAAAGCTTGTGAAGGGGTGGAAGCCGGTCTTTTACTATAAGCATGTCATACAAAGGAGAACTATGCTTGTGTTGGATATGCATTTAACATCTTCAGAAAGTTCTATTTTCAATTAGAGCACTTTTGCCTTGTGATCGCCACATACATGACACAGTCAATGTTCGTATTGGACATTGATGAATCAGATTTCAGTAGGGTGCTTTCTTAAATTATCTGGTTTGTTAATGCAGGTTAGGTTGTGTAGATTCAAAAGTACGGGGGAAATCTTTGCCATGAAGAAATTGAAGAAATCAGACATGCTTAGCCGTGGACAGGTTTTCTTCTGAAACGTTTCTGTAATGATATTGGGTCCTTGCAGAAGTTGCTTGGATAATTTCATAGTCACCATGCTTCTGCTACTAGCTGTTGTTAAAACTTCATAGATTTTGAGAAAAGAAGGATATAATCTTATAAAATATATATGGCTAGAAGCTAACATGTTTTGGTAAGTATCATAGTAGAGAAACACCTGCTCTTATGAATCGCTTGCATGGTATGAGCTTTCTGGTATTTAAAAGAATAATTCAAACACTACTCTGGACAAGTCTACACTTGAAACAAAATGAATAACAACCTTTTACTTAATAAGAAGTTTAAAAGGTTACCCAATTTACCTCATTTTCCATCTTCTTAAGAGAACTGAACTAAGGTGTAGCAATTTAGAACTTTAAGTAAAAGACTGTTTTTTGCTCTTGTGTGTGTGAATAGCTTGTGCACATCAGCAATTTTTAATTGTCACTTAATTGGTCCAAATGGCAATTTGTGGAGTTCCTTGGTTAAATTCTTTGTGTAAATTATTGTATCTATCTTTTAATTTATAATAGTTATACTGCTCTTTAGGTTGAGCATGTCAGATCTGAGAGAAATTTGCTTGTGGAAGTTGATAGTCGGTGCATAGTGAAGCTCTTCTATTCTTTCCAAGACTCAGATTTCTTGTACCTTATAATGGAATATTTACCTGGTGGTGACATTATGACCTTACTGATGAGAGAAGATGTTCTTTCTGAAGATGTTGCACGGTTCTATATTGCTGAGAGTATTTTGGCCATTCAGTCTATTCATCAGCACAATTATGTACATAGGTATCTGAACAATACATTAAGTAGTTTGCTTTTTGTTCAATCTTGCATGTTATGTGATTGTCTTGCTATACCGTCTAGGATTGCCAGTAATACATATGTGTCTTTTATAGCTCAAATTAATGATAATGTGTTTATTACTATTGTCAGAAAAATGGCATGCTACTGTTGTTATAACACTTATTTTCTGCTGAATATCATCTAGTGAAAATGTCTGGAAAACTTTTTAAATCTTTTTTTTAATGATGGAGAAATCTGTCTGGAGCAAACGCGTAGGACCAATCACAGCCTTGGAAACTCAAGGATAATGGGCTTGCTCCTCTACCCTTCTCCACTTCAATGTGAGGCTCAGTTCGCATAGAGCAGGTCTCAAACTGGCTCTGATAATGTGATCAAAGAGAGCAAGCTTCCCAAATCCACCCTTTAGGCTTTTACCCAATAACATAAATAGAGCAAGGCTCGAACCTGTGACCTAAGTGGGTGTTTGGATTGACTTATTTTGTGGCTTTTAAGCCCAACTTATGACCTTTGGCTTTTAATTTATAAGGCACTAAAAAAAGAAAAATCCAAACACCCCCTAAGTTACAAGCCCCTCAACCGTTGGTACTTGAACAAAGCTGTGGGAGCAAAACAAAGTTTCTATCTCCTAAAGCATTGTACTACGGAACTTATGTCAAAGTGAGGACATTTTGATGTGTTTTCAGATCTCTCATAGCTTTTAGCTGTGCTAACTGCTAAGAACTTTCCAGAAGCAGCATCTGCATTTAGAACAATCTCACAATTAGTTTTCTGTTTATTTGTGTCTCTGTCTCAAGGTTACTGGGTCAATCTTATAGTACAACTTTATTCATTAGTTGAAGAATGACTCACTTCCATTCTCCAGATTAATAACTGTTATTATTTGCCAATACTCTGATAGTTGTGAGTTGTTAGTTTCCCCAAGTTGAATTTGAGGCCTTTTGTCCTGTCTTCATTTCTTTAGAGGTGTCATCATAGAAATCAATGATTGAGCATAAGTTTGTCATATTGGATTTAGGTGTCTTGGTCTTGCAATTTGGTGCTACAGTTTTCGTTATTATCTGTTCTTTTATATGTGCATATGGTATAAAGCTCACTTTGCAATCATCTCCAACATGCAGCTGATTCAGAAATTTTCTGCTTTCAGGGACATAAAACCTGATAATCTTATACTAGATAGAAATGGCCATTTGAAGCTTTCAGATAGCTGTTGTTAAAACGGGACATAAAACCTGATAATCTTATACTAGATAGAAATGGCCATTTGAAGCTTTCAGATTTTGGCTTATGTAAACCCCTGGAAAATAAGTACTCATCAATATTATTGGAAGATGAAGACCTTACAAATGCGGAGTCTGTTAACGGGGATCAAGGGCATTCTGGTGGTGATAGAGCTTCATGGCCAATGCCAAAAGAACAAATACAGCAGTGGAAACGCAACCGACGTGCCTTGGTATTCATGAACTCACATTCTAGTGCTACAACTTCCATTTTTTTCAAGTTATAATTGTGTCAGCTTGCAAAAATAATGTTGTTTATTCTTGTTCCTTTCTAATTGATCAATCCATGGTCAGTCTTCAATTCAATTGGCGTATGTGTGAAATATTTTCTGTAGGCATATTCTACTGTTGGAACTCTTGATTACATGGCACCAGAGGTTTTGTTGAAAAAAGGATATGGAATTGAATGTGATTGGTGGTCATTGGGAGCAATCCTATATGAGATGCTTGTTGGGTATCCTCCCTTCTGTTCAGAGCATCCAAGAATGACGGCGCGCAAGGTATTTTAACTCTTCTGTTTGTTGTTAGGATGAAAATAAAGGACAGCTGTGACCTCTAAAATGATCTCCAAATTGGACTCAAACATAACTTTGTAAACCAAGATTCCAAAGGGAATCCTTTTCTAGTGCAATTGGAAAATGTTGGAATTGAAATGATTGTTTTTTAGACTTAGTTTTATTGAATGGAATGTTTCCAAAATTGTGCTACAGCACCTTGTTAGGTTTTACAAAATATACTCATCTTTTCGGGGTATACCATATTTATTTTTGTTGTATCAGATAATCAGTTGGAGAACATGCTTGAAATTCCCAGACGAACCAAAAGTATCAGATGAGGCTAAGGATCTGATCTGTCGTTTGTTGTGCGATGTTGAATCAAGATTGGGGACCGGAGGAGTGGAAGAAATTAAGGTAAATATCTTCTAATAATTTATGCCCATGCAGGAACTATCTGCAGAAATAGGCCCGTTAATTCTAGAATTTTTGTTTCACTCAACAGAATGCGTACAGTTTTCATCTATCATTGATGAAATTACTGCACTTTGTGTGCAAAGATCTCTTATGAGTATGGTGAGCAGTATCTCTATGTTTGTCTCTTCTTACTAAAATTTGTCACTGGGTTTTCAGGCTCATCCTTGGTTCAAAGGAGTCGATTGGGACATGCTTTATGAAATGGAGGCTGCCTATAAACCAATTGTTACTGGAGAATTAGATACTCAAAATTTTGAGAAGTTTCCTGAGGTGAGTATTTTTGTAGACTGCTAGATGTCTTCTTTTTTTTTTTCCTTTTTGGGATAAAGGTAAAGTTGTAGACCAGTAATGTAATAATATGACTTTTATAGAGAACATCTAGAGTGGTAGTCATTAAGATCACTTCAACTTCATGACATTGTTGACTGCTAGACGCCAACTGTTTACCCTCATGATCCACAAAGCCATGTATAAGCTGTGGATATTTTCTTCCTATTCATATCGTTCACCTTTGGAGTGTCTCTATTTTTTCTACCTCTACCTCTACCACTAATCATGGGCAGGCTATCCACCTCTCTTTCAGTAACACAATTTGACATCATTCATGAACTAGGTCCTGAGAATTTTGGGCATTTCTGAGTATCATTGAATATCCATGGACTCCTTTCGGCTTCTTCTCAAAGCATGCATTTTCATTCCAACTAAGTTCGCCATTTGTTCTTTGCATTCCTCTATAGTAATTTTCCAATTTTCTGCATCTCAATTTTCCATGTTTTGCTCTATATGATGCTTCACTTTAATTTTGAGAACCATGCTTGCTTTGTTCTTTGAGTGTGCTAACTTTTCACTTTATGTTATAGGTAGAAGATCCTTCATCAGCAACACCAAGAGTTGGACCCTGGCGAAAGGTAATGATTACTTGTTGACAGTCCATACTTGAACCCTCTGTACCAATCTCAGGGAAAAAAGGAACATTCTGCCATTTGAGCGAGAATGTGAAATAAGTACTATAAACATGATTGAAGTAGTGATGCACTTAATTACATAAGAAATAATTTATATATTTTTTGATTTTTCCCATCATGTAGATGCTGACATCAAAAGATTCCAATTTCATTGGATTTACTTTCAAGAAATCAGATATCCTCAAATCAGCTGAAACTTCAGGTTTTCTGCTGCTGCTTTAAATCTTCAATCTTTTGTTTGCATCTAATTACTGCATATGCACCATCTTTCTATAGTACGGAAGGGTTCTGAAGTTACTTTGACACGATAAAGAAATACAGTTTGGACACATTTTTTCCGGCTCACACTGTATCTAAGAAGATTAAGTATATAGAAGCACGTGTTGATGCAGTATTCTTCTCCACCCTTTGCATTCTTACTAGTTTTGGCAAAGACAAATGAGTATTTATTTGCTAGGACGTGAGGCATTATTGTGGATCCGTTGGAAAAGGTTACCCTAAAGAGGAGAGTGTATGAGATCATAGAAAAATGAACACCCCTTCATAAGAAAGGAGAAGTTCTCCATGATATGGTATTTGCAATATCAATAACTGGTGCTTATCAAAGCCGAAAATGAGCAAAAAATGGATTGACTATTTGTTGCTCAACTGGCTGTGGCATTTTTGACTATGAAGCATCTTTTTTAGGAGAAGTTTTCCATGATATGGTATTTGTAATATCAATAACTGGTGCTTATCAAAGGCTAAAAAGAGCAAAAAATGGATTGACTATTTGCTGCTCAACTGGCTGTTGCATTTTTGACTATGAAGCATCGTTTTTCTTGAATGGTACTTGTAGTAGCATACTGGAGCTTCTAAATCTTTCATTTCAGACTGCAATAAACATCTTCAATATCTTTCACAAGCATGAACAGTAGTAAGCTGAGTAGTATCTATTTTGTTTTCCTCAAAAAGAAAGTCGATCACTCATTGATACGAGTCAGCACTAATCAGTACCAAAGAAAGAGCTAGTGGAAAAAACTGTCAGCAATTAACTGAGATTTGTTTATTCACTGAAGTACTGAAACAAGTGAAGATTAAAAAAAGGTGCTTTAGTGGTTAGTAATCAGGATTCCAACACCAGTCTTGCTCTCCCGCCTCTCCCTGCAAATCTGATATGTCGATTAGTATCATGATCAGAGTAAGTAATGTTGTTGTAGAGCTTGAATCATGGACCATTTATGCAGGAAGATGGTCAAACTTCTCATGCCTTATGATCAGAGTAAGTAATGTTGTTGTAGAGCTTGAATCATGGACCATTTATGCAGGAGGATGGTCAAACTTCTCATGCCTGGTCTTTCACGAAACAAATTCCGTAGCTCATCTTTGTGTTATTAGCTGCCTCTGATCACAAGTACACATGTTAATTGTGCAGGTATAGATATGAGTTCAAATGGACATTCAAAGCCTCCCTCATTAGTGTCCTTATTTGGTATGGTAACTTTTCTTGCATTCTATATGTTTCCTGACTTTCACAACGTTGAATTGGATTTGAATTACGAAAAGCATGCTGCTAAGCCTTAGTTTTCCTAGAACTTTGATTGATTTTTAAACAAACAAGAGTCCAAGGACTGATTTGAGATTATCTCCTACATGAAAAGCATGCTGTTGAGCCTTAGTTTTTCTAGAACTTTGATTTAGACACAACAATTTTAAACAAACAAGAGTCTAAGTACCGAAGGTTGATCATGATGTTTCCATTTCTCTTAAATCGGTTCAATCTGCACGTTAACCATCTTTACAGTTTACATTAGTCAAACGGCTTTCTCATCGTGTTCCTTGACTTGTTGTATTAACCATGTCAACCGAGTTTCCCTTTTTTCTTTTGTAAGGTAATGTAGGGTAACCAAACAGCAGCATAACACTTCCTCATCGGGAAATTTTCCTAGAAAATGACTTCCGTCATACCAAACACACCCATTGATGATTTTGCGTTACGTATTGCAGGTCGAATAGACTTGCAAGATACAATAGAAGAGGACCAGAAAGAAGAACAACAGATTCAATGAGTCCAATTGCTTGTTCATTTTGACAAGAAGCGGCTAATTTCTTTTGTACAAAAAGAGAATAAACTATAAGATTTGAGTTCTGCATAATTTTGAGTTTTTGGCTTTTCCATATTGGTGTTTACCCCATCTGATTAATGTAATACTAATTCTTAATGTACATACATTATATAACATATTCAATCCTTGATTTCTAATTTTCTATCAGATTTTATGTTAATAGGGGATTAGTTGTTTTGCTAACTACAATTATGTTATTAAGAGCTTCTTTGTTTGTTATAAACATTTATGATATTTATCAAATGCCTAGATAAATTTTAAAAATTGGTTCTCAACTAGTTTGACTAATTTATTAGCTTAGCAAATAAAAATGAATCAAATACTTTTCTATTTTCTCTATTGAAAAATTTCAAATTCTACTAACACTCTGATCGGATGGTTGTCATATATTATTTCATAATATATTATATTTATATTATATCATCTTGTATTACATTTAATGAATAGAATATTTAAATAGATTATACCATTATCTATCGTTACACAATGTCATTTGCCGCACATCAAAAATTAGAAAGATAAAACCTACATTAAAGTATTGAGTAGAGGGTAAAGGATAAAGTAAGATCATTAAATAATATGTATAGATAAATTAGAAGGAAAAAAAATTAAAACATTATAAAAAATGAAACTATGATGAATTTAACAATACGATACAATAAATTTTAAATCTAAATCAAAATAAATATTACATTTAATTTTTTTATTTTAATTGACGATACGATTGTGCCAAATCAATCATTATAAAAAATGAAACTATGATGAATTTAACAATACGATACAATAAATTTTAAATCTAAATCAAAATAAATATTACATTTAATTTTTTTATTTTAATTGATTACTACTACATATAGAAGTCTTCAAGTAGACAAGTCAAATTAATATATCTTCTTATTTAGACAACTGTCGACATAGTAGTAATCATACTAAACAATACGTTAACAGCGATCCAAACAAGGCGTGAAATCAGAAAGGAGGGGAAAATATCTAAATGAAAAAGGAGGAAAACAAAATATCTATATTGTAAAATAGACATATTTGTGGAGCCATTCAACAAACAACAGCTGATATTCCTAAATTAAGATAGAAATATCCTTTTCTTTCTTTCATATCTTGCCTGATTTATTTAAGGAATTTTTATTCGAATAATATCATTTGCATTATTTACAAGTTTAGTGGAAATAATTACAAATTATTCCTCACAAAATAATTCTCTGTGTTGTCGACTTAATTGTCTTTCTATTTTTATGAAGTTGGAGTATAATTTATATAATACTTTATTATTTGCATTCTTCTTTCATAATCTTTTATAAATAGCGTAATAATTAATTAATTAATTAATTTAAACATATCTATACTTTTCTTAACATCAAGCATCGAATGTAGACCGCATTTTTTGATGCTGATTTGTCTTTTCTTCTTATCCTTTAACGTACAAATAATTAAAGATTATGAGATCAAAATATAACCTAATAATTGATGGAATAAATGAAATTTTATTTTTAACGTCAACTTTTGAGAGATATATTACTTAATAAATATATACAAACATTAAGGTTAAATAGTCAAATATCATAATATTATAAATAAAGACGAAAGAAATATAAAAAGAACAAGAATTCATTTAAATTCAATAGTTATGACTCAAGTTTTATCAATGCTAATTTTTTTTTGCTAAATAAAAATAAATGATAATAAATTTTTTGATATAACAGATTGTACTATTTAAATTATAATTTTCAATTTAAATTCATAAAACTCCAATTTCAAATCTATCGTGAACTATGAGATAAGGAAAAGGACTTGTCTTTGAGTAGTTATTCGATAAAAGGTGAAGAATTTTTATTTTTTGGTTGATTATACAAAGCACATAATAAACTTTGTGAAGTAAAAGACAAAGACCACATGGTCAAAAGATAGAAAGAAGTTCATCATAATGATATAATTGAAATCTCTTTATTTAATTAAAAAGATTTAAACTTTTCAAAAATAATATTCTTATACTAAATATTTTCGGACGCTTGATATAAAATGTTTATTAAATATTTGACTTCTGTCAAAAGGTGTCAATACTTATATAAATATTTATTGAAATTATATTTTGATATATATATATATAAGATAGTTTTTCGACGCTTGATATCCCTGGATGGCTCCGTCCCTACATAATGTACTTATAATACTTGTGCCAATTTCTTATCAGATAAGCATAACATACTTTAAAATATTTATACCCTCTTTGTCCCATTTTATGGTATTCCTTGACTTGACATGATATTAAAAAATATATATTTTTTTTAAAACTTGTGGTCTAAAATAATCCATAAATATTTGTGTGACTGAGAATTATTTCAATAAAAGTCAAAAGAGAATTTTAAAGTTAAGTTGTTTATAATTTTAATAAGGTAACTTTTTTTTTTAGGATGGACTAAAAAGAAAATGATGCCACATATGAGATAAATGAAGTAATACATTTATATTGCATGTAAAATTCACTTCTAACACAAGTGCAAATTTATTGTAACATTACTATAAGTTACTCCCTCTGTTCACTTTTAGTTATCACTATTTCAATTATCAAGATCAAATTATATTAACTTTGACCAATATTTTAAGGTGTATTTTTTTATTATGAAAAGGATTATATCTTATAACATTTTTGAGTAATTTTCAACCGTGTAAATTTTAGATTTTAAATATCAAATTTAGTTACTTCAATTTAGTTTTGAATTTTAGTCAAGTTGACCTCGAAAGTAAAACAGTGACAAATAAAAATGAACATAGGAAATGCAATAAAGTGTACTTCCCATTTAAAAAAAAAAATTGACTTGGTTAGATTTGACATGGAATGTAAGAAAAGAAGGAAATTTATTTATTTTGTGATTCAAAATTAAAGTTATATCAAATTTATCAAAACGTTCGTAATTAAAAAGAATAAAAAAGAAAGGATGTTATTTTTTTTAAACGAAGGAAATAATACATAAAAAATTTATAATTATTTATTTAGAATACTCATCCAAAATAATATTTTATAAATGAATAATAAAAAAAGAAAAAAAGATAATTGAATGAAGACAAAAGATATTTTATAGTGGAGGAGATATTTTTAGCAGTACTAAATGTTGTTAGAGAAAAATATCTGGATTGTCTTTGTAAACTTTAAGTTGACGTGTTCACTTGACACATGGAAAAAGCGGTGACAGCTGAGCTTCTCTTTTTCAATTCATAACCCAAAAGTTCTTCCCTTTTTCTTTTCTTCACAACATAAAATTCTCCTATAACCTATCTCTTTTCTTTTCTCTCTCTCTCTTTTTTTTGTGGAATATAAAAGTAATGGAAACTAGAGTGGATTCAAAAGGAAAAACTTCAAGAAAAAATATGGGTCATAACATTGAAGAAATTTTGACTCTGGAGGTATATATATATATATATATATATATCTTCTGTTTGATGATCTGTTTGAAATTTTTTTTTTTAGATTTTCTGTTTTTTGTGAACAATTCTGATAAAGTTGATATTATTCAAATCTGTTTGAAATTTCTTTTTTTAGATTTTCTGTTTTTTGTGAACAATTCTGATAAAGTTGATATTATGATCTGTTTGAAATTTTTTTTTTTAGATTTTCTGTTTTTTGTGAACAATTCTGATAAAGTTGATATTATTCAAGGGTTTATGTAGTTTATACTTAGATATGTTTTTTGTCCAGTCCTTTTTGGGGTAAATCTGTGTGTTTTTTTTTTTTTTTTACAATACTGATACATAAAGATGAGTTCTGCATTTGGCCTGATATGTTTGAGTTGACGATCTTCCGAAAACAGCCCAGAGAGAGGTACTGATATGGTCTACGTACATTTTACTCTCGCCAGATCGCACCCGTGGAATTCCACGGGATATGTTAGCAAGTGAATTAAGAAAGTTGTGCTAGGATTTGTATTAAGCATGATTTTGCCCTAGTTTAACCTAACTAAACAATTATCCTTAAGAATCAACAGATCAAAGTGAAAGTGCATATCAGCTAACCATGGTTAAGTCATAAGTGTATATATAAATACATTTGTTTTCTATTAATTAGTAAAATATTAAGCACCAAAAGATCTAGCCTTCACTCATTCCACCTTCTCTGAAAAATCCACCAAATTCAAAGAAAGCCTAAGAAATGCGACTCTGCAGAAATGCAGGTTAAGACTCTGTACAATAGATTGTTGTGGTTTAGCCCTTTTCCAGACCCAACGTACAGTTGAAGCTTAGTAAAAGCTCTATCTCCATTTCTTGTGTGGTTACCTTGTTTTTTTCCCTTGTTGCTGATGATATTATTATGTTTGAGTTGTGCATTGAGGCCGAGAATATGTGAATGAGTTGAAGGAATGTGAAGCTCATTATCATGTTATATGTGCCTTTTGTGCTAATTGCATGGTTACTTTTATGTGATTATTCAAAATAAGGGGATGATGATGTTATGAAATGATCTTTCATATACGCAATCCCAACTTGTTTGGTACTGAAATGTAGTAGTTGTTGTATTCAAAATTAGGATATAGAAAGCCCCATCCCTCGCCTTCATAATTTCCACTTTGGTTCTAAGGGAAACAACAGCTTTTTACTGTATTGAATAGTAGAAGCCATAAGGCAATGTTCTAAAGTAACAGGAAAAATAGGGCTGGAAAATGTGGTTCATTTAGAATTCAGTTTCTCATTAAGAAAATCCCATCTCAGGAATCTCGACCAAAGAACATGGAATGGACCGATGAAAAGCATAGTTTGTATCTTAAGTCCATGGAAGCATCGTTTGTCGACCACTTATATGGTTCCGTAGGTGTAGTTGGTCGGCATTCCCGAAATGATGGCTTGTCAAGGCATAAATCCTCAAGGCAACAGCATGCCAATCCTTCAGGCCAGGTTTGATTCGATTCCATTCGACTGAACATTACCCTGCTATTAATTGGCTTTTTCATTCACGTCGGATTCTAAT
>DF364416.1:3059-15223 GCA_000787875.1 Solanum virginianum | reverse complement strand
GTCGGATTCTAATCTTGCTCCTTTCGTTTTTACCCCTTTCTGTATCAGTATAAGGTGTTTCAAGATGGTTGTTGGACAAAAATTGACTTAAAGAGAGACGAGCCTCAGTTAAATAAACCAAACAAATCTGGTGATGTATTGGCAAGCCCCTGGATTAAGCATTACAAATCTGCAGGCCGACATCAAAGGAGAGTAAATGCAGATGTACAGGGGAACACTACCTTAGCGAAACAGAACCAATCTCCTGCATCTGACTTCGGTTTGTGCCATAAAGATTACGTTACAGGTAGCTGAGATTTTCAATCAGCACATGTTGTTATGTTATCTGATATCTATATAAAGTTATTGATATTCTTGTAACATTTCAGAGGTGATGGATCAAAACTTTATCGATGAAGATCCTGAAGGACAGTCTAGCATGGAGCACAGCACAAAACGGACAAAAATTCCGTTAGGTGCTGGTACAAGCAGTGATCAAGTAATGAGTTGGAGCAGCTAATTTACAACTTTCTCTAAATTACTTAGTGACATTATTCCATGTTAGCTTGTCGACTAACTATGGCTTAAATGGATCATCCAGGTGGTTCCATTTTGCACATCCTTAATGACTGATAATCTCAAGGATCTTCTGGAGTCGACGGAGTAAGTCTCTGGCTTTCAGTGGCGACTATGACGACACTAACCTCTTTAACCAAGAACGACGAGTGGAATGTAAAAACAGTAGGTGGGAAAACGTTGCGTTTCAAACTATTGCTATAGATTGATCAAGATTTTGCTACAGTTTCTGCCCAGAACTAGTCATGGTTTTTTGTTTATGTGTATGCTGGAAATTCGAGTAGCCATCGAACCTCTGTAATCATTGTACAGATTTTGGGAAAAAAATGGTTGCTATATCTTTGATGTCCTTACATGCCTTGGCCTGGTTCTTCAAGTTATTTTCCAGTCGTAGAACTAAATTTTGCAGTTGTTTCAACTTCTGAGATAAGATCAAGATTTAAAGGAATGTAGGATAAAGGATAATAATTTCAAAAATAAAGTTTGAGATTTATTTATTTTGTACCTAATTTGAGGTATTCTGCGTGGTTATATTGTACATCTTGCTATATTTAAGAAAATATTAAGTTAACTCTAGGTCACGCTGCCAATACTAGTCAACCATTCATATTATTCTTGATATGTGACAATTTTAATTATATCCTTATCACAAAATACAAATAAAACTTCATACGTTGTATACCGTCAGTAGCTACTACTGTAATGTCATTCAAATGATTCTTTTATCTCTTGATATATTACTATTAATACATATAACATGCATACAAATGTTTTAGTGCAAGGTTTTAAGTGACAAATATTAGAGGAAACTCAAGTAAATATACAATCATCTAATAATTTATCAATATGGCTAAAATACACACCGTTGCTATACTTTGATTGTCTTTATAGCGTAAACATACGACATATATTTATATATGACTTCCTATGTATTTAGTGGTGGAATCTGAATTTTGATTTAAGGGTTTCAAAATTTTTAGAATTAGATAAATGAACTTGTCGAAAGGAGTTTACATTATTATGCATATATTTTGTAAATTAGATGCCTCGATGATATCTAAGTAGTAGTAATTTTTCTTTTTATAAATGGAACAAGTGGCTAATATATAGTATTTGAAAATTGAGAGAAATTTTTTATTTTTTCATCCAAACTAACCACCTTGTATAATCTGAAACAGACACTATTGGCCTAACTTAAGGAACTAACAATAGTAAATTAATGACTCATAAATTATAATAACAAGGTAAACCTTATCGAACAAATTCGATGTGACAAGCTTGATATTGGCCAAAAGAAATCTATTTCTGCAATCCTCCTGAAATAACACCTGTGGCAGGGGGGAGGGGAAGACTTTCATTTCGTGACAGACAAGTATAAATTAAGAAATAAAATACTTCTTCGTCTTCTTTGGCCTTCCAACTCGTTTTTGCTTTATATTCACATTGAAATTTCCCCCTTTCTTCTTTTCTCCGAGTAAATTTCTCTGTTTGATTATCCTTCCAGGTATGTTCTTCTATTACTCAATTAGGGTTCCATTATCCATTCCAGTTTCAAGCTTTTCCTTTTTGTTTTTTTTTTTGGGCTCAATTAGGTCAAAAAGAGGAACTTTTGGATTGTTGTAAATCGGTTCTGCAATGCCGTCGTTTGTTTCAACATCGAAGACGATTAGGCGTTTGGTTACGCATAGGAATGTGTTCAAACAGAGGGCGGGGATTGATAATACCGGTTCGGGATTAGGAAATCATGTTAAAGTTCGATGCTTGAGTGGCATTGTTGGTGTTCCTTCAGTTTCTCCTGGTTGTGATGCTGGTAGCAAGCTGATTAAACCCTCACAGTCTGGAATTGGGCCTGTAATTCAAAGCAGAGGATTTTTGGGCTGCGGTGATGGGGAAGAGGGGAATTCGTTAACTAAAATACACGAGGAGAAGCGTGTCTTGGGGTAAGTCCTGATAAACAATATGTTACTTTCATGTACTTTTGTTTCTTATCATGAGCTAAATCGAGGTTGCTCGCATAATCTTTACATTGTAAAAGTGACCAATATGTTATTGGTTTCGGCACCATATCATGAAGTTACTTTAGGGTGTTTGAGGCTTTTTAGAAGGTAACGTTTTCCTGTCATCCTGTTGTGTATAGACATCAGCTCATAAATTGCTCTAGTATACCAAATGGAGTGACTACATGAGATCGCCAAAAAAGAAATAGGCAAATAAACTACACAAAACAACCTTGCTCATCTTACAAATAACCTAATACATCTATGATTGCCTCAGAATCATCTGTATATTCAGATTTACGCAAAGAGCTTAAAAGAAGAACACAATTCATCTTAATGCTTTGTAAATTGTTATTTGTATCTTAAAAATACCCTGAGTTCCTCTCCTTTGGTATTGTCCACCGAATAATTGCAGGAACAATTTTCCATCTGTCTTTGCCACTGTTGCAGGTTTCACCTTTCCTCTAGCATGCTATAACTCCAAGAGTTCTTCCTGACATTGTCCAACTAGAACCTCTGAGTTGATGAACAAATCAAAGAACTGTCTTGTAATTCTGCAATGTAAAAACATGTGACTTAATTGTCTTTGCCTCATGCCCACACAAGCAACATCTCTGACACAATTGTATTCCCCTCTTACTAAGAGTATCATGATTCAATACAACTTCTCTTACAACCAACCAGTAGAAGCAATCGACCTTATAAGGTACCTTATCCAAAAAGTAAATCAAAAAACATAGTCTGGAATTAGAAATATGTGAGAAAAGATGCGCAAGATGGAAATCTAAATTTCTTTTTTTGTGTTTGAGTTTTATTAATAATATAGATATGCCTGGCAGTGTGTATGTAGTGTTGTTGGATAGATCTGGCATGATTCTCATGATATATTTTTGATGATTATGTATATCATGGAAATTGTTGGGAGGATTGCTCATGTTGATATGTTGTATGCTTTCTTTTTACTTCAAACAGTCTAGACAACTATATCTAAGGCTAGAAACACTCTCCTTGAATTTTTGACATAACTGTTCAAACTACTATCACTGTTCTGGTATCCAACATAAGTTTATGGTTTATTGGTGCATCAAAAACATCCTTTCTTGGGTCCTTTGGGGGCCCAGTGGTTTGGGCTTGAGATTTCTATGTTGAAGGTCTCAAGTTGGAGACCCCTTTCAACGAAAGCAAGAGTTTGCCTTCTAGGTCGAGCTCGTCGTACCGGACTTGCCTAGTGTGGGTTGCCCATCCTATGTGGTTTGCGAGCTATTGTATAGGAGCGAGGGTTTACCCTATGCGCACCCAAAGGATAGTGGCTGCAGGTTCCCCTTGTTATCAAAAAAGAAAAACGTCCTTTCTTGGTGATCTAAACTTCAAGTACTGTCAAACTCCTTAAGTAAAAATTGTACCAGGAAAGTTTTACATTTTTTAAAGTTGTAGCTACCTTTCTGGAAATCACGCCTTGTTAACCTAGGCCAAAGGTTCTTGCTCCTTTACTTTTTTTTTTGTTTTTTCCTTCAAGGCCTCAAGGGTAGAGTCAAGTTCTTTACTGTCCGAAATCAGCCAGCGCATACTGATAGCAATTCAGACCACCTTCTACTTGACCTAATTTTGCAGGGACAATAGCCTTAAGAGGCTATTTACAAGAGATACACGAGATTAATTGTTCCCTGAAAGGACAAGAAAGTACGATTGTTAGTCTGTTACCTAATTACTGTTATGGAGCATAGATTATTTGGGTATTCACTACAAATGAAGATAAGTGGTGGTTTTTCAGGAAAAAGGGAGAAAGAAGCAGCAGCAGATGAGATCTAACGATTGTGGTGAAGAAAGGCCCCAGCTTCTGTAATTTACGTGTAGGATAAGTAGTGAACTGAAAGGAAACATAATAAAAGTGACATGCTTATGGGTAGTAATGGAATAATGGAAGATGGAATTTTAATTAATTATTTCCAATTCCTTGAATTCTGCAACTTTTACCCTCACAGTGTAAGAATTGATGAGGATGCACTTCATAGAAGAATGACATGTTTTTACTGTTCGAGCTTTTAAGGACTGAAAAAATTAGAACTGTCGGAGATCACTTTTGGCCTCTGCTGGGAATTATCCTTTAGCTATAAGAGAAAGGATATACCTTCTGTACTTGCACTTCTACTTACTAAGTGAAGCATAAGAAAACTTATGCAATTTAGCAATAAAATATTTAGTCCAAGTTGATAACTGATTCTTCATGCAATCTTTTTTTTTTCTTTTTGAATTTTACTAACAAACTGGGTTTAATTTTCATTTACTTGGGATACATGCTGATTGCTCCTGTTTCTTTTTGAATTTTACAAACAAACTGGGTTTAATTTTCATTTACTTGGGATACATGCTGATTGCTCCTGTAAGGTAGTTCAATTCCCAACTGCTATGATGAATATTATACAACTTACCTACTAACTCGTATTGTTGTTATTAGATACTCTCCAGAGCAGTTATATGCTGTGGTTGCTGCTGTTGACTTGTATGAAGATTTCCTCCCCTGGTGTCAAAGATCGGAGATCCTAAAACGCCATCCAGATGGATCTTTTGATGCTGAGCTAGAAGTTGGCTTCAAATTTCTTGTTGAGAGTTATGTGTCTCATGTGGAACTAAACAAACCAAAATATATCAAGGTAGCATTGGTCATGTATCTATAGTATTTATTAACTTTACCTAAAAAATGATTCCAGTATTTGTTAACTTTTTAATTATCTTTCAATTAAGTGTATCACAAATTTCATTCAATTTTGTTTTATGTTTTTTTTTTCAAAAAAAATGTTTCAATTACTGTTTTTCTTACAATAGTTACTCTATATGAGCGTTGTGAATTGATATTCCTGGATCTTCGTAAGATCAATGATGTCTCATTCTTTGAGTCCTTCTCGAAATCATGCAAGTACTAAAGTGTAGTGTACCATTTAAGAATAATTAGTTCGCAGATATGCCTTCTAATTGAATATTCGAGTGTCAACTGAAAAGCGCACATGAAATGCTGGCATTGAATGTTTCTTGAGAAGTGGACCATGATTGGAAAGAGTCTAAAAGCTAACTATTTTCAAAAAATTACAGCTTCATCCTATTCTTTTCTGGGTTCAGCACTATCCAAAAAACATAATTTCCATAAAAGGTGTATTTCTCATATATATTGTAGATGAGGAAAGGAAGTTGTCTGCAACAACTTACAATATTTTTTATTGAATGCGGATCTGGTGAAACTCCAAGCTCGATGATAGCAGAACTATCCATGTCGGAGACTATTTTGTTGGAGATGTATACCAATGAAGGTTGCCCAGTGTTGGGATATCTACGAGGTTTAGAGAATAGACACTTCCATTGGTAGGTTTGGACAAGTCTCAGTCTTGCGTTAATAGAAATCCAAAGGTGGAGATCAGCCTACCTATCTAATGACTCTCCTTACAGTCGAGTTAGCCCATGATTCTCCCTATTGATGATAGGAATTTCAATTAATATGATTGAAGGTCACGATGATTTTTGACTTGGTCTATATATTTTTTTTTTGGGTTCATGGATGGAAAGTTACTATCCTCTATTGTTTATATCTTAAATAGATCAATTTAGACATACTTGATGTGTCCATTAGATTCCAAAGCTTTAGGATATAGGTATTATTAATAAAAGGCCCTTCTTCTCTCTGATAATATTTAGTGCTTTTACCTCTATGACCATTCTGAAATATCTTAATTTTTTGATTGAAATTTGAAATATCTTAATTTTTTGATTGAAATTTGAAATATCTTAATTTACCTTCTTTCATGCATCTAGTCTTTTTCATTGATGCAGACAACGGCTACTGATACTAGCCTTTTTGATCATTTGATTAACATCTGGGAGTTCAACCCAGGACCAACTCCAGGATCTTGTAACCTTCACTTTTTGGTGGATTTTAAGTTCCAATCTCCATTATATCGTCAGGTAATTTTCCATTTTCAATATAATACAGTGTTTAATGTCTTAGCCATAATACCTCGTGAGTGAGAATATCTTAAAGATACTAATTACACTGATGCAAACTTTTGGGGTTTGCTAGATGGAGGTACTCTAGGTCACTAGCTTATTGTTATCGAGGTAGATCTGCCTTCCCTGTACTTCAGATTTATTCTTGAGTTGATTGTTTACATATGCTCGATGCATTGTAGAATCAAATCATTAGAGTCTGGTTGAAAAATAACATTTTCTTGTTGTCCTACTTTGAATGCGTTTTGAATACCATTGAGAAAATGTCACTTTTCAGTTTTCATTCTTGTTTCTATGCGAAAAATCATCCATTAAAGCTTCTATCTTTTAACCTCCAATTATATTTCACAGTTTGTGACTCATCTATTGCTACTACAGTAGCATAATTGCAGCGTGGTGTATGAAGCATTCTGCATTTTACGCAGGGTCCCGGAAGGGCTGCACCCTAAGGGGGTGTAGTGTAGGCAACCCACCTTGATGCAAACATCCATGTCCATTTAACAACTTGAACCTGTGACTCGTAGCTGTTCCAGTTCTGATCTCCCTCGGTTGCAAGTCCATTTTAAATTCAGAGGCCTAAGCCCATAGTTTACTTTCCTGTCCAGAGCTAGAACAGCTACCTTGACTTCACATTTGAGCAACACTCGACTTGATCCTTCCTTCTTTTCTCCTTCTTCTCCTACGTTGTCGCTATTGCTGGTGAGTGAATAACTATTAGTGCTTGCCCTAGTGGATTTACTGCTTAGTCACTTGACTTGCCTATCAACTTTTAAACCTTTTGGGCGAGTCTCCGTGCTATTGAATCGGAAGTAAAGAGTAGAAATGAAGGTATCTCTTACAAAGGTACTGAATGTGCATCCAGTGTGGCCTTGACTTTCTGGAAGATAAGTGGTATATTGCTAAATGGAGTATACCTCTAGAAATTTGAAATACTGATTTAATGGCCAAATGTCTTCTTTAAGGAAGTAAGGCACTAGGATAGGAGAATGAAAGGCTTCCATTAAAATTCTCATAGAATCGAGAATGAGGTTTTCATTCTATACATGTCAAATCATGAATTAGTAATTGCTTCCATTTTCTCAAAAATTATCCCAATTGTGTGGAACTGTCCATTTTTGGAATAGTTACGGAATCTCCATGAATAGGATCAAACCTCGATCAATGGTATTTACATGAAATTTCTCTTTAAGAAATTTTCTGAGAGGTTCAATACGCCACCTATGAGAGTTACCTTTGAAATGGACTTGTAACATAAGGAGAATAGACAACTTTACAATGGACTTGTAACGTAAGGAGAACAGACAACTTTACTATTGCTCCAGAACTACCTTCACTACAATAGTAGAAGCATGTCATAAAATATTTTATATCTTGGATTTCTAGAATTGGAAATCCAGATCTTTTGGCTTCTTTTAGCATGATATAGTTTGATGGGTCAAATAATAGTACTAGAATGGAAGTATATGGACATCCAGTTTGCTCATTTCACTCGCGACATTTAGAACTGATAAGTTGCATCCTATTCTTTCTATGGGGATTCGGGCAGCATTGATAATTGATAAGTGCTGAAAATGGCCTTAAATCATGACCTTCAGTATCCATAAGCTAATGTTGGATAGATGGGATTAATTTCCTTCCCTGTTGGTTATGGTTATATCAACTAACGAAAACATAAGTTTTGGTTCATTTGTTTGGTACTGTTTGTCGGTGATTGGCATCATTCTTTCACCTCAATTTGATCTGTCTTGCATACCCTTTTTTTTTTCCATGTGTGTTAATATTTGGCTAAGCTTCTCAGGTTTTACTTTTTAATTTTTATTAGTCATCTAGGATATATGTGATTCTCTCTTTGATGGCTACTTCAAATAAAAGCTACTAGTGTTGATCAGTCTTTTTGTACTATTTTGGGGCTCAATAGCACTTTCCTCGTATTTTTGGGTGGTAAGCCTTTTCAGTTATCTTAATGGTATGAAGCATATGCATCCCTCGTTTTTCTCTCCAGCCGTTTGTCCCATTCTTTTCTTCTGAGAATGAATATTAAGAAAATCTAGCTCTTGTTATAGTAAACTGGAAAATGTTCTACCTAAGTATCAGGATCTTTTTATTTTTATTTCAAATATTTGTGATAAATGTAGCCAGTCGTTTCTTCCAACATGGTAACCTGCGCTACCGAGATAGTTATTCTGCCTTATTAAATACTCCATTTTAATTTCATATTTTATTTTTCTATTGGTTATCAAAAAAAAAAAAATTGAACTGTTTAGGCTGGATACATGATGTGGGTAACTAGAGGCTCCTCAACAAAGAGAAATGAAAATGTTAAATTTACTTTGTAGTTGATTTTGCTTTGCTCTAATTTGTATTTAAAAAGTTTGTTTGGAAGATTCAGAAACCTTATTTATATTTTCCTTTTCTTTTTCAGTTGAATGGTTAAGTTGCATCATCGTAACTTACTAATTAAAAGTAATTGGTGCATTACTTCTTCGCAGGTAGCAAACATGTTCTTTAAGGAGGTGGTATCTAAACTAGTTGGTTCTTTCCATGATCGTTGCCGTTTGATATACGGACCGGGGGTTCCGATTAGTGAGAATACATATCAACAGAGGTTATGACGATTGGTGTTTGGTTGTGATGAAATGAAAACATGGGTCAGTTCAATTTTCCGAGTACCAGTTGGTTCAATTGCATTCTAATTCTTGAGATAATTCAAAACTTGAGAAGAGCTGATTCAGCCTTCCTGGTATTCCCAATTTCTTAAACTTACTGGGTTGTTTCTTATTTTCTTTTGGCGGATGGGTTGAGGGTTGGGGTGGTGGTGGATACCTTTGGTGCCAAAAGTGTTAACATTTGAGGTTATGCCATTTCCTTGTTAGGTCAACATCATGTAGGCTTAACCAATACATTTGAATCATTTATAAGGGGTATTTTGACTAATATTAGAAGCTTCTGTACAATGATACTTGTTCATTGAATTCATATTATAGGTATAGGAATGACAATATCAATGTAATATGTAGTTGTGCACTGTAATTCTTTTATGGAATTTAATTGTTGGGCCTAGTTGGTCTTGAACAGTAAGAATCAGAATCTTTGGGCCTAGCTCGTAAAACCAACACCACTTTCATTCCAGTGAAGTGAACTCTTTCTTTTTATTGTCCCCAGTTGGGATAATTCTCTATTAGAAGAAGAAAAAGTCAGTACCTTTTTACCCTCGAAGCCACGAAAAATGCTGTTTGTCTATCTGTCTAATGTGTGAAATGGGAACTGGATTTAGTTTTATGGATTCCAAAGGCATATATCACATAGTAGTTACATTTATGATTGCGAAAATTGCTTGTTAAATCTCGAGAGTATTTTCTGGTGCACTTTTAAGTTTACGTTTTTAAATGTGAATTGGATTTAGTTTGTGTACTTAACAGCATATATCCAAACCTAATATTATGTAGTCTAAAATCCCTTTAGGTGTGATCCTCATTCTCTCAGTTCCCCTGGAAATGGATGCCACTTTACACCATAACTGGATGATGCAATAACTATCCCTAATGTTGAGAGTCTCTAGTTATAAACTCACTGAAAACATTAGTATAAGGTACATTAACTTGGAAATACAACTGACTAGTCCTATGCTAATTGCATGTATTGAAATGGGATTGGGAAACTCATGGTCCTTGAAAGTGTGTTGATATTTTTGAATCTATGTAGTTGACTCATCTAATAACGACTGGTGTGAACACTGGGTGATTTCTTTACATCTGTTTAGCTTTTGGCGAACAGAGTCCGTATCCTGTAGAATTAGTCGAGGTGTGCACAGACACCACCCTTTGTGAGAAAAAAGCTGTTTTGAACATGAAATTTGATTGCAGTGAGTTATTACACTTGGTCCTTCCATATCCAGAATTTTGATGCACATGTTCATGAATATGACAAAAAGGTAAAGGTAGGTTGAATCAGGGGAAGTGTTATATATGTAAATATCTTTGAGAATCTGTTCTTTCACTTTCATCTTCCTACAATTATGCAGCAAAAAATGGTCCATGCATTCACAAAGTAATGAGTGAAACAAAGACACAAGCCAAATTCAAGACCACCAAAGACAGTTTCATTCACATAACTGAGCTTAGTGGGAGTGAAGGAGCTGTCAAAGTCCAAAAATAATTAATGATTTCATTTGTTTACAACCTTAGAGAAAGGAAAAATAAAATTACAAAATAATAATATCTCATGTTACCAAGAACACTATCCATTTCAATAATTCATTTTTCAAAGTTCCCTCCAGCTGGAAATTGATTATAAAAATAATAAACGTATGTAGTGTGGCCCCTAAATTATGAATCTCCTTGGTCAAAGTGGTCTTCATGGGATCCTCATATCAATCAGATTTTCATTTTCAACCACAAAATACTCATGATTTTTTTCCGGATAATTTCAAATATATACCATAAACTAATTAATTTACAATAAGTATAGTCCCTTTTTTTCTTCATAAAAAATAGCCCAAGATCTTAGAAAATGTACATGACTATACAATACAAATCGCCAAAAGTCACAAAAAGTATACATTGACTATAAAATGTAGCTTACTTATACATTGCTATACACTAAATATATGTTACAATACGCTAAACAACTAAATATAGTTTGACTATACATGAAATATATACCAACTATATATGTCTATAAAACGAATGATTTTTTTTATAAATATTTTGGCCGTATGACCATGCACAACAATTATCCCCTTTTTTTCATATTGTAGAGTTATGATAATATCGTTGCGAGACTTGGTATAACGGATAAAATTGCTAGAAGATCAGTCTTTTGCAGAATATAGAGTAAGACTGCGTACAATAAATTTATGATTCGATTCTTTTCGAATTTCGCACATCACGAGAATCTTAGTGTACTGAACTTTTTAAAAACTTACGATAACATCATCATAATATCCTCCTCTCTTTTTTTTTTCTTTTTTCTTTTCACTCGACCAATCAAAATCACAATTCAATATATCCAATATTCCATATCGTACACTAAAACCAGAATAAAGCATTCAATACGTGCACATTATTTCCCTCTTTAACCTTAAATCACAATTCAATATATCCAATATTCCATATCGTACACTAAAACCAGAATAAAGCATTCAATAAGTGCACATTATTTCCCTCTTTAACCTTATTATTGTTCTTTAGTAGTCCCCCTTTTCGTCTTGTGGCAAGCATGCATTTGAGCCTGGAAAATTTGACCCAAAAAAAGGTCACCCACGTCATGCTTTATCTTCGAACTAGACAACGACAAGCTCGTGCGAGCACGGGTTCAACATAAAACATAAGTTAATTTTATAAGAAAAAAATTATGTAACTATGCAAATATATATTAGTTAATTAGCTAATATAACTATAACTTAAATTAATTATGGTTCAAAATAAATATTTAGTTACAATTACAATTTAAATTTTATATAATTCGCGCGATTTAAATAAAGAGAGACTGAGTGCAATAAATTATGTAATTACTCTAAGCATCATCGTCACATTACTCTAAGCAAACAACAGTTAAAAAAATACTCTAGTAATTAGTAAATAGAATCACAATTTTATTTAATAAATTTAATATTGTTCG
>DF364417.1:18819-30166 GCA_000787875.1 Solanum virginianum | reverse complement strand
ACACCCTAAATGGGTGTCAGTCACGGCCCATAAACTGGGACGTGACAGCAATGCAGTAAGAGATAAGTAACATAACTGAAATGCATTGGCATAAGCAATGAGTAGCATATAATAATATGACATGCATGGAAGATTCTTGAAGTAAATCATGCTTACATAAAATATAATACATGTGTAAGGAGAGACCACTATTAGTGAATATCCAAACCTACCACCTCCTTGGAGAGGCGAATGAGGTATAAATCCCTCAACTTGATTGATGAGGTACCACCCCTCAACATGGTTGACAAGGTACCAATCCTTCAACATGGTTATCAAGGTACAAACCCCTTAACCTGGTTGCACAGGCCTATCACCTCCCGAGCAAGGCGATCGAGGTACAAACCCCTCAATATGGTTACCCGGACCTACAACCTTCAGAATAAGGCTTGGTTAATTTCCAACACTATATAGATAATATCATATATATACATTTCTTTCATCATCATATAGTCATTCAACTCATAAGATATGCATTGGGTCTTAACTCCTTAAGAAATCATAACTGGACATTTTATTAAACACTTGGCGGGTGTGTAGTGCTAGTGTAAAACTATGCAATTCAAGAGTTTAATCATGCTAGAAAATTCAATGTAAAACCATAAATAGATACTTAGTAACACCCTCAAGCAATATACATCAAAACCCTTCATTAAATCTCACAATAGATCTTAGATTCATAGCTCAAGACGTGCTAAAACAATAATAACTTCATGAAACCCCAACACAGTGTGCAGTGAAATTCATAATAAGTAAGACCTATGAGTATATCAACTTTAAAGCATGCAATTTTAGGTAAAAGGAAGCTTGGATACCATGGGTGAAAGGACCCAATGGTTGAAACCCACATACCTGAGCTTTGGAGAATTTCTTGAAGAAGATTTGAAATGGAGACTTGAAGCTTGTATGAAAACCGTAAGATCCAGATGAGTTTTGGGACTTGGAATTTGGGAAAAAAATATTATCCAAGTGTTTGAGTGGGTTTTGGGGAATGTCTTGAATGATACGAAGGCAAAATATGACTAAGTATTGGTGTTTCCATGCATGGGAGGACTAAGGACAAAGACCCAAAAGTCTTGGACAAAGATAGAAACTAGCAGCTAAAAATAAACTATAGCGCGCCCTTGGCGCGTCGCGCTAGGGGCGCAGATGCTCACTGGAAAGCGCATTTTTGCAATTTTAAAATTTTTCTATGGTTGCTCTTAAATCAGAGTTAGACCCATTTCCCACTCATTTTGACCCCCTGAACAAGAATAAGAAGTCAGATTTTTGATATCATGCATGAATTTTGAGATATATAGAAATTATAATTTCGGATATTTTTTAGACACATTTCGGGCACTTTATGGGGTCGTTTCAGTAATACGGGGCTAAGGGACATCTTGTATACCATAAACATCAAAGAATCAAGAAGTCAAAGCTCATAGTATCATTACATAACTTGTCCAACATATCTAAAAATAGAACTTAGTGGGGGCCTAGGCAAGTAACCTGGCTCACCCTCATAGTCAATGCAAACAATAAAAGGAAAGAAAGTCTTTATACATATCATAAGATCAAAGACATTGTGCCTGAAATTGAGGACTCACTAACTTGCTTGAGAATAATCGTACTAGCCATGTGGAGGAGGAGAATGATTAAGTGGAGTTTCGATTCCTACATGGTAATATCATGTAGGCATAGGGTATGTGTTAGTGTATTTGAATGTACTAAGTATGTAGGATACAATGCAACAAGAGATAGACAACATAATCGAAATGCATATTTAGGCAATAAATGAGCATATTGCAATATGGCATGCATGAATGATGTTTGTAGTAAAACATGCTTACATAGAACATATTACAAGTGTAGGAAGAGACCATCATTAGTAACCAAGGCCTACCACCTCCTTGGCGAAGCGATTGGGATACAAACGTCCAGCATGGTTGTAAGGGCCTACCACCCCCCAAGCGAGGCGATTGAGGTACAAACCCCCCAACATAGTTGCACGAGCCTACTACCCCCCGAGCTAGGCAATTGAGGTACAAAACCCCCAACATGGTTGCACAAGCCTACTACCCCCCGAGCAAGGAAATTGAGGTACAAACCCTCAACATGGTTTCACGGGCCTAGTACCTCCCGAGTGAGGCAATTGAGGTACAAACCCACCCAACATGGTTGTTCGGGCATACCACCCCCCGAACGAGGCGTGGTCAACTTGCAAAACTATGGATACTATTCATGAAATCAATACATATATACATCCCTTTCATCATCATAGTCACTTAACTTATATATCATTTATTAGGCATTCAACAACTCAATAAGCACTAACCGGACATTTTATCAAACACTTAGTGGGTGTGTAATGCTAGTATAAAACCATGCAATTCAAAAGTGAAATTATGCAAGAAAATCCAATGTAAAACCACCCACCAACACGTGGTAGTGCCATCATGCAATATTCATCAAAATCCTTCATCAAGTCTCAAGATAGATCAAAGATTCATAACTCAAAACATGCTTAAATAGTCACACTTTTATGAAACCTCAACATAGTTCATAGTCAAATTCATATTAAGTAAGACCCATAAGTAAATCAACTTAGAGACATGAGATTCATGTAAAAAGGAAGCTTGGGTACCATGGGAGAAAAGACCCAATGATTGAAACCCGCATACCTTAGCTTTGGGAGAATTCGTTGATGAAGATTGAAATGGAGACTTGAAGCTTGAGTGAAATCCTTCAGATTTGTAATGAGTTTTAACACTTGAATTTTGGGTGAAATATTTGTCTATGTGTTTGAGGGAGTATTTGGGAATGTATTGTATGATATGAAGTTGAAATATGGCTAAGTATAGGTATTTTCACGCATGGGAAGAATTAGACACAAGATCCAAAAACCTTGGACTGAGTAGCAAAAACAGGGCAAAAATGACACTGGGGGGCACCCAAGACGCGTCACGCCAAGGGCGCAAACCCTCTCTAGAAATTGTATTTTGGAAAAATTGAAATTGTGATTGGATCGCTCTAAAATTAGGGTTAGACCCATTTCCCAGTCATTTTCGCCCCCTGATCAAAAATATAAAATTGGATTTTCTGATACCACGCATGAGTTTGGAGCTATATGAAAATTACGATTTCGGGCACTTTGAGGCACATTTTCAGGCATTTTTTGGGATCGTTTCAATATCTCCCCCTTGGGAACATTCATCCACCAATATCAAAGAAACATATATAAGAAGAGTAATCATAAAGAAATTAGCCCCAACAAGAATGCATTGACACACTTAAAAATCATTTTCAAAATCTCAATCATAAGTGTAAAAATCACCATGAACTTGTTAACATAAACATGAATGCATGCAATGACATAAAAGAGCTGATACATAAGACATGAAATTGCATAGAAGACTTAGAATTGGTACCTTAGGCTTGAGTAGCTTGGAAGAGATAGGGATATCATTTTTCCATGTTCGCCTTGGCCTCCCACGTAGCACTTTCAACTTGTTGATTCCTCCAACAGACCTTAATGGAAGCCTCATCCTTGTTCCTCAATCTCTTCACGTGTCTATCTAAGATCTCTACTGAAATCTCTTCATAAGTCAAGTTATCTTCAACAACACCCACAACATTCAATAGAATAATGGCATTCAAATCACCCACATATTTCCTCAACATGGATCCATGAAAGACCGGATAAACCAAGTCCATTTCACTAGGCAACTCCAACTTATATGCTACCTTACCAATCCTCCTCAACACCCTATAAGTACCCATATATCTTGGGCTTAATTTATCCTTTTTACCAAAATGAACCACACCCTTCATGGCTGAAACCTTCAAATAGACCGAATCACCAACTTTACATTCAAGCTCCCTTCTCCCATATCGGCATAGGAATTTTGACAACTTTGGGCTGTTTTCAACCTTTCTTTAATGAACCTTACCTTCTCCATAGCTTCCATGACCAGATCTGGACCCAAAAAAGCTATTTCTCCCACTTCAAACTACCCAACTGGTGTTCTACAATGCCTTCAATAGAGGGCCTCAAAAGAAGCCATACCAATGCGAGAATGATAGCTATTATTATAAGCAAACTCAATCAATGGAAGATGATCATCCCAACTATCCTTAAACTCCAAAACACAACCTCTAAGCATATCCTTAAGAGGTTGGATAGTTCTTTTGGCTTGGCCATCCGTTTGAGAGTGAAAGGTCGTACTAAGCTTAACCTTGGTACCAAGACCTCTTTGGAAGGACCTCCAAAAGTGTGAAGTAAATTGACCTCCACGATCTAAGGTGATGAACAAGGGCACCCAGTGCAATCTAACCAACTTATGAATGTACAATTTGGCATAGTCTTCGGCCCCATAAGTAGTCTTAACTTGTAGGAAATAAGATGACTTTGTCATTCTATCAACCACAACCCAAATAGAACCAAAACGCTTTCTAGTCTTAGGAAACCCAACCATAAACTTCATATTAATTTCCTCCCACTTCCAAGTTGAAATCTCTATGTCTTGGGCTAGGCCACCCGACCTTTGGTGTTCAGCTTTGACTTGTTGGCAAATATGGCAACCAGATACAAATTTGGCAATGTCTTTCTTCATACCTCCCCACCAAAACACATCCCTCACATATCTATACATCTTGGTAGAACCGGGGTGAATGGAATAGCAAGAATTATGAGCCTCATCAAGAATCTTCCTTCTCAAATCATCAACATAAGGCACACACAACCTTCCTTGGTATCTAAGGGCACCATCTCCCCCTTGAGAGAAAACCTCCATCTTGCCCTCTCACCAAGGCCTTCAATTCTAAAAAGGAGGGGTCAAGATCTTGCTTTGCTTTTACCTCATCAACCAAGGAAGAATTTGAACCATCAATAACAACAATACTAGCATTATCAACCTCTTCCAACCTAACCCCCAATCTAGCCAACCGATGAACCTCTCTAGCTAGCTCCTTGCCCCCATCATCAATATGAGCTAAGCTACCCATAGACATCCTACTCAAAGCATCCACCATAATATTAGCCTTACCGGGATGATAATGCACACTCATATCATAATCCTTAAGAAGCTCTAACCACCTTTGTTATCTCAAGTTGAGGTTTTTTCTAGTGAACACATATTTGAGACTTTTATGATTGGTAAACATATCAACATGCACTCGATACAAATAATTATGCCAAATTTTTAAAGCATATACCACGATGGCCAATTCAAGATCATGAGTAGGATAATTCTTTTCATTCACCTTAAGTTGCCTAGAAGCATAGGCTATCACCTTACCATTTTGCATCAACACACAACCCAAACCAATCTGGGAGACATCATAATACACAACAAACCCTTCCAAACCTTCCGGTAGAGACAAGATAGGGCGTACACAAGCTTATCCTTCAAGGTTTCGAAACACTTTTCACACTCATCGGTCCACATAAACTTAGCCTTCTTTTGAGTCAACTTAGTCATGGAAGAAGCAATAAAAGAGAACTTATTCACAAATCTCCAGTAATAACCCGCTAGGCCCAAGAAACTCCTAATATCCGACGGGGTCAAATAGGATCTACCTTAATACCATCCCCCGAGACTACATGACCCAGAAAGGCAACCCCTTTCAACCAAAATTCACACTTTTCATATTTGGCATACAACTTCTCTTCCCTCAATTTTTGTAACACCACCTTCAAATGACTTACATGCTCCTCCTCACTATAAGAATAGATTAAAATATCATCAATGAAAACCACAACAAATATATCAAGGTAGGGTTTAAAGACTCTATTCATAAGATCCATGAAGATAGCCGGTGCATTGGTCAACCTAAAAGACATAATCACAAATTCATAATGTCCATACCTAGTCCGAAAGGCCGTCTTGGGAAGGTCACACTCCCTCACCTTCACTTGATCATACCCAAATCGAAGATCAATCTTAAGAAGTGACTAGCCCCTTGAAGTTGGTCAAACAAGTCATCAATCCTTGGTAGAGAATACTTATTCTTTATAGTGACCTATTAAGTTGCCGGTAGTCAATGCACATTCTAAGGGAACCATCCTTCTTCTTTACAAACAACACCAGTGCACCCTAAGGTGATTGGGTAGGCCTAATCAAACCCTTCTCTAATAAGTCTTTTATTTGATCTTTCAACTCCATTAACTCCGTTGGGGCCATATGGTAAGGGGGAATAGAAATGGGTTCAGTATCAGGAAGGAGGTCTATACCAAAATTTATTTCCCTTTCCAGAGGAACGTCGGGAAGGTCACTATTGAAGATATTTAGGGATTCATTAACCATCAAAATTGACTCTATGGAAAGGACTTTAGACTCAATATCCCTAACCCTCACAAGATGATAAAGACGCCCCTTAGAGATCAACTTTTGGGCTTTAATGCAATAGATAAACCTACCTTTGACCACCACATCATGACTCTCTCACTCAAAGATGGGTTCATTTGAAAATTAGAATTTGACCCTACAGGTTCTATAATTAATAGAGGCGTAATATGCATGCAACAAAAAAATTAACCTACCCTTGATCATCACATCATGACTCTTCCACTCAAGGACGGGTTCATTAGAGAATCAGAATTTGACCATATGGGTTCTACAATCAATAGAGGCATAGTATGCATGTAACTAATCCATCCCAAGAATAATGTCATAATCTACCATATCCAACTCAACAAGATCACAAGGTAATATTTTATGCAAAATGCAAATGGGAAAATTTCTATAGAACTTTTTAGCAACAATAGATGCACCAATGGGAGTAGACACCTCATAAGACTCACACAATAATTCGGACTTAATATGAAACTTTTTGGCAACAAAAGGTGTAACAAAAGAAAGAGTGACACCTGGGTCTACCAATGCATATATATCAAAATCAAAGACTTTTAATATACTGGTGACGACATCGGGCACCGCATCACCCCTTACCTCCTTTGGAGTGTATAGAAACGATTGTGCCTTGGGGAACCACATTGTTGACTTTCTCTCCCCAGAGGAACCACATTAGCACCCCAGCCTTGTGGATGAACCTCGGTACCCTTGTTGCGATTATGTTGACAATTCATTGCTTCATGCCCCACTTCTCCACAACTATAACAAGCATTAGCAGCCCTCAAACATGGGCCACCATGACCCTTACCACACTTTCGACACATAGCATTAGGCCCCACCCCACCATCACTTTGGACCCTTGGGTAGTCATTGTAAAACCTTTTATTAGGAGCATGAGAAGATCCTTGGCCTTGAAGAAATTGGCCACCTTTGAGACTTTGGAAATTACCATCAAAACGTGCCCTCTTGGCCTTATTACCCGTCCTCTTTCTTAACTTTTCCCCTACCAATTGTTCGGCATAAGTCATCAAGTGGGACAAATCCATGTCACTAATCAACATGCCAGAATGCCATTCCTCACTTACCAAATTGGATACACCCATCACAAACTTATTTATTCTTGACTTTGAGTTGGCAACCAAGTGTGGAGCATATTTAGAGAGTTGGTTGAACTTGAGGGCATACTCCGTCACTCATGGATCCTTGCTTCAAGTTCATGAACTCCATCACTCATAGAACCACATTGTTGTTCCCCTTCTCCTCCTTCCATTTAGTACATCATATTTGGGCCACCCCATTGAGTTGGTAAGCCGCCAACTCTACCTTTTCTTCTAACCTTACACCCATGATAGTCAACACTTTGTATACCTCATCAACAAATTCTTGAGGGTCCTCATCCACCTTAGACCTATTGAACTCTGGTGGGTTCATCCTCATAAAGTCCCTCACCCGAGATGCCAAAGTAGGAACATAAGGGGCTTAGGCCCCTTGATTGGCTTGATTAGACACAACTTGAGCTAGCAAGGTGAGAGCATCCTGGAGCTCTCCATAAGCCAATTGTTCCTCGGGTGTGCGGTCTCTTCTTCCTCTTGTGTTAGGCATGATCTAGCATAGAAAAGAACATTCGTTAGAGGGAAAACCTTACCTAACTTCTATAGCACAACATAGAGTAAGAAGAAGGGAAACATTTCTAAAACGTCTCATAGCCTCTTACTCATAGTTGTGGTGAACAACACAACCATGAATAAGACTCTAATCAATGCAGTGTTTTGGATGCTGAGGACCATTAACAATCTAGTGCTCTGATATAAAAGTTTATCATAGTCCAAGCCTAGGGCCTAGACGTGACATAACAAATGGGGAACCCGAAGAGACCCCAATCAAGCCTCTTAACATATTATTACACACCATTTGTTGCGAAAGCAATAAAATAACAACAATAGATAGAAAAAGGGGTAACACGCAGCTAAGGGACCTCTTTCATATCATAAACATCAAAGAGTCAAGAGAGACAAAGCTCATAGCATCATTACATAACTTGTCCAAAAATACCTCTATACATAGAACTTAGTAGTGGCCAAGACAAGCAACCAGGCTCACCCTTATAGTCAATGCATACAATAAAAGGAAAGAGTCTTTATACATAGCCTAAGATCAAAGACATTGTCCTTGAATTTGAAGACTCACAAACTTGCTTGAGAGTAATCGTACTAGCCACATGGAAGAGGAGGATGATCAAGTGGAGCTTTAGTTCCTACATGATAACATCATGTAGGCATAGAGTATGCTTTAGTATATTTGAATGCACTAAGTATGTAGGATGCAATATACTAAGAGATAGACAACACAATCAAAATACATATTTAGACAATAAATGAGCATATAACAATATGACATAGAAATAGGAGACAAGATCAAGATAGTGATAGGGCACATAAAGATGGGTATTGAAATAGTCTATATGCGCCACCAAAAAATCATGATTCTGGGGCTGGTAGCATATGCATTGAGAAGATATTAGACAAGTTATTGAAAAAGGTTGACGCATAAGATGAGACTTTGAATAGTCTGAAAGCTAATATATTAGGTATTAATCAGAAGGTTGAGTCTCACTCTGTGGCTATTAAGCAGTTGGAGCGGTAATTTGTTCAGATGTTAATATAGTTGAATCAATGTCAGAAGGGTACATTATCAAGAAATATAGTACAAAATCTAAAAAGTGATAGACAATGCATGATAGTGACTACATGAGGTAGTAAGAAAATGATCGACCCATCAATGACAGTAATTAGTGATGTGGTTCGTGAGGAGATGGTAGAGGAGAAGGATGTATAGACTAGAGGTGACAAGGATAGGAATGGGGTAAGCAACAAAGTAGTAACACCAAGGAAGTAGAAGCCCATACCTAGGACTCTACCACCTTTCTTTCAGAGACTCAAGAAGAAGGATGAAGAGGGAAAGTTTTAAAATTTCATCTCTATGTTGAAGCAACATTATATTAATCTCTGTCTCATTGACGCATTGGAGCAAATACCCGAGTATGCCAAGTTCATGAAGGACCTAGTGACTAAGAATAGGAAAGTGAGCTATGAGTTTGCTCATAATCTTCACCATTGTGGAGCCATTTCAACAAGGTCCTTATTATAGAAAAAGGAGGATCCTAATGCATTCACCATACCTTGCACCATTGGAGTCTTCAACTTTACAAAGGCATTATGCGATTCAGGAGCCAGCATCAACTTAATGCCTCTTGCAGTTTTCAAGTAATTGGGCATGGAAGCCCCTACTTCGACTACAATATGGTTGTGGATGGCTGACAAATAGGATAGTGCAAAATCTCGTGGGGATACTCTATGACATTCTAGTCTGAGTTGAAAATTTCATATTCTTCACATACTTCATGATACTTAGTTATAAAGCTGACTTCAATATCCCAATCATCTTAGGAAGACCCTTCCTAGCTACTGAGCGAGCACTATGGACATAGAGTTGGGTCAACTCAAGTTTAGATTGAATGACCAAGAAATTATATTCAATATTTTCCTATCCATGAAGAGACCCGAGTATCTGAAATCTGTCTCTATTATTAAAAGTACGGATAAAGTGCAACTAGAGGTACTGATTGAGAAAATATTGGGTGTCAAAACTCTTGGGGCTTTATTGAGGAACTTTGAGAATGATGGCAACCCACACTATGATGAAATAATAAAGGTACTTGGGGTCCATGGTTCCATAGGCACAAACTTAAGCTTGAGTTAGACTTGAAAAATTGTGAGTCACCACTTACTTGGCCATCCATTAAAAAGCCACCAGTGTTAGAGTTTAAGGCTCTTCCATCTCACCTTAGATATGTGTTTTTGGGAACTATCAATACTTTATGTGTGATTGTTGTGGCAGATATTAATGAAAAACATGTAGATGTATTAATTTTGATTCTCAAAAGATGCATAAGGGCTATTGGATAGAGGATAATAGATACCATTGGCATCCCACCTAGTTTATGTACTCACAAAATTCAACTAGTCAAGTGATAAAGGCCGTGTATTAAGCATCAAAGACGTATCAACCAACTAATATAGGAGGTTGTGTGGAAAGAAATCATCAAGCAATTGGACGCAGGTCTGATATATTTGATTGCTAATAGTGAATGGGTGAGTCTAGTCCAGTATATTCCAAAAAAGGGAGGTATTACTGTGGTTTCGAACGTTAAAAATGAGTTGATTCCCATGAGACTAGTTACAGGTTAGAGGGTTTGCATCGTCTATCACAAACTTAATGTGTTGATAGAGAAATATCACTTCCCTATGTCATTCATGGATCAGATGCTATATTGCTTGGTAGGTAAAGGTTGGTATTATTTTCTTGATTATTATTTGGGCTACCATCAGATTTATATTGCTCCAGGGGACCAAGAGAAAATGACCTTTACATATCATTATGGCATTGTCGCATTCAAAAGGATGTCATTTGAATTATGTAATACACCAGCTACATTCCAGAGATGCATGATTTCTATCTTCTTAGATATGGTGGAGGAAACTGTTCAGGTGTTTATGGATGACTTCAGCATGGTTGGGGGTTCGTTTGAAGATTGCCTGAGGCATTTGCATGATGTCCTTCAAAGATGTGAAGAGTGTCACCTTGTTCTGAATTGGGAAAAATGTCACTTCATGGTGAAGCAACGCATTGTATTGGGAACTAGACCTTCATCAAAGGCATAGAGGTTGATAGAGCTAAGGTTGAAATCATTGAGAAGCTCCCTCTACCTATCTCTGTCAAATGTGTGAGGAGTGTTTTTAGGATACGCAGGCTTCTACAGGAGATTTATAAGGGTCTTCTCAAAGATTTCACATTTCTTATGCAAACTACTTGAGAAGGATGCTAAGTTCATGTTTGATGATGTATGCCTAAAAGAATTCAAAATGGTTGAAGCAGAGATTGATATCAACACATACCATAGTTGCTTCGGATCG
>DF364417.1:0-18744 GCA_000787875.1 Solanum virginianum | reverse complement strand
GGATCGGATTCAACCCTTTGAGATTATGTGTGATGCAAGGAAGGTTGCACTTGGTATGGTTTTAGGATAGGGTAGAGAAAAGATACCTTATCTCATTTACTATGCCAATAAAGCCCTCAATACAGCACAAAAGAATTACACTGTCACTGAGCAGGAGTTTTTTGTAGTGGTCTTTGCGTTCATAAAGTTTGGATCATATCTTTTGGGAACCAAAGTCATTGTATATACTAACCATTCAGTATTACTGTACTTGATAATGAAGAAGGATGCAAAACCAAGGTTAATTCGATGGGTGCTTCTTCTCCAAGAGTTTGATTTTGAGTTGATTGATAGGGAAGGGACAGAGAATAAGGTTATAGAACACCTATCTAGACATGAGGATGAGGCCATGGAAAAGTTCAAAGATGGGATGGAGATTGATGTTTCATTCCTTGATGGGAGAGTATTTGCAGCATCTAATGATTTGATATCATGGTTTGTAGTTATGCGAACTACTTAGTTAGCGATATTGTGTGATATGCTATCAAAATACAATACTTTTGATGCTTAAAACTTGAAATTTTGTTTATTCTTAATGCGATGTTAGTTGGTTCATGTGTTTTTGTATTATATTTGGATAGATCAAGCAAAGCATAGGCATCAAAATCAAAGACTTTTAATATTGCAGTCACAACATTTGGGGTCTCTTCAACTTCTTGACAAGCATGCAAAGCATAGAACCTATTGTTTTTTAGGGAACCACCTTGTGGAGCTCTTTAATAGGCTTGACCACCTTGAACCACCTGACCCTAGCCCTTCTGAGCAACCTTGGGACAATCAGCAACCTTGTGGTTCTTGTCACCACACCTAAAGCATGCACCCAACTCCTTCCAACAAGCACCCATATGATTCTTTCCACATTTGTCACACCGGGGGAGAAGTGCACCACCAATTGGTTCCTTGGGAGGAGGCACCCTAGCATTAGAAGCTTGGTCCTGTTGAAAGCAACCATAACCACCACCCTTGGAGCTGGAGAACCCATTATCATAATGGGCCCTCTTAGAATCATGCACCCTCTTCTCCTTTAGCTTTTCTTCCTTAATCTGTTCAGCATATGTCATGATCCTGAGACGTCCATGTCCCGAAAAAACATAGCCATATGACATTCCTTCATAACCAAAGTAGAGATACCAGAAATAAACTTGTGCATTCTTGTACAGGGGTCAGCCACAAACATAGGAGCATACTTGGAGAGCTTTGTGAACATGAGGGTATAGTCCCTCACACTCGTACCACCCTATTTAAGATTAACAAACTCCATCATCTTGGCCTCCCTAAGTTCAAGTGGGAAGAAATGATCCTAAAATGCAAACTTGAATTCCTCCCAATTAACAGCATTACCACAAACCCTTTCTATCAACCATTATGTACACCACACTTAATTCACATCTTTCAATTAATAAGCAGCCCACTAAGCCTTCTCCTTAGAAGTGACTCCCATAACAGTCAATACCTTAGTGAGCTCATCAATAAACTCTTGAGCATCCTCATCAGCCTTTGACCCATAGAGCTCTGGAGGATTCATCTGGATGAAATCTCTCACTCTAGAAGCTGGAGTGCAATCAAGAGGAAGATTAGCCTGCCTAGTCTGAGAAGTCACCACTTGTACAAGCATAGAAAAAGCGGTATGGAATTCACCATTAGAGATGGGCTCTTCCACAGGCCCTTGAGGAGCTTGGCCCTTAGTAGCCGGGGTTGATCTTGGTAGGGGATCTCTTCGTAGAGGCATCTTCTGTAATGTAGCAAGGACATAATCAGTATAAGGAAACTATAATATATAGTCCAAAGCACACAATTCTTAGAACTCCATAATAGCCTCCAAATCATAGGCATGATGTACTTCACGCCCATGAATATGACTCTACTCGACGCGGTACGTTGGACTCCGAGGATCATTTACAAACCTAGTGCTCTCATACCAAGTTTTTCATGACCCGGACCTAGGGTCTAGGAGTAACAAGGCAAATGGGAACCCGACATCCCCAAACAAGCCTCATAGTATCTATTCATACATCATCAGTTTGGAAGAGTATACAAAATAGTAAACATATAGTTCTAAGGGACGCGAAAGTAAGACTCACGCTATGGGGATGTCATAGGGATAGGGAGTAACATAGATTCACATAACAGACAACACATAAAGACTAAGGGGTTGTAAGTATGACTCACTCTATGGGGGAATTTTGGGACTTTGGATCTTCACATCATAACATAAAAGTGAAACGACCCCAAAAAGTGCCCAAAAATATGCCTCAAAAGTTCCAATAATCGTAATTTATATATATCTCAAAATTCGTGCATGATATAGAAAATCCGACTTCATATTTGTGATCAAGGGCCAAAATTGAGTGGAAGTGGGTCTAACCCCGATTTGAGAGAAACCGTATCAATATTTCAATTTCCCAAAAATTTTAATTTCCAGAATCGATCCGCGTTGGTACCGCGATATGCAGCCATCACGAACCTGTGTAAAAATGTCCTCCACATTGGTTCGGTGTCACAGACCAGACATAGACCTGTTGGCAGTTTTTCCAGTTAGGTCCAAGGCCTTTGGGTCTTGGTCCTAAGCCTTCCTATGCGTAAAAACACCTATACTTAGCCATATTTCACCTTCAAATTATAAAAGACATTACCTAGTACTTTCTCAAAGACTTAGACAAATATTTTACCCAAAATGCAAGTGCCAAATCTCATTCCGGATCTAAGGATTTCATTCAAGCTTCAAGTCTCCATTCAAATCTTCTTCAAGAAAATTCCCAAAGTTGAGATATGTGGATTAGATCATATCATGGAATGAGAATCAGAGAATGATCTCTGAGAATCTATTAGACGAAACACCATCTATGGCCCATAGTGTATTGCACATTTCTAAGTTGATTTATTTATGGGGCTTACTTATTATGAATTTGACTATGAACTAAGTTGGGGTTCTTAAAAGTGTGACTGTTTAAGCATGTTTTGAGCTATGAATCTATGACCTATTTTGAGATTTGATAAAGAGTTTCAATGTATATTGAATGAGGGTATTACCAAGTGTTAATGGATAGAATTACTTCAAGTTTTCTTGCACGATTTCACTCTTGAATTGCATAATTTTATACTAGCATTACACGCTCACTAAGTGTTTGATAAAATGTCTGATTTTGGATTCTTGAGCTATTGATGAACTATTGTATGACATATGACTTTATGATGATGAAAAGAATGTTTATATATGTGTTAATTTCATGAAAGGTATCTTTAGTGTTGTATGTTGACCATAACCAAGTTGAGGGGTTGATACCTCAAACACCTTGATGGGAGGTGGTAAACCCATTAACCAAGTTGAGGGGTTAGTACCTCAACACCTTGATGGGAGGTGGTAAAGACATTAACCAAGTTGAGGGGTTGATACCTCAAATACCTGGGAGGGGGTGAACCCATTAACCAAGTTCAGGGGTTGATACCTCAAACACCTTGATTGGGGATGGGAGGTGGTAAAGACATTAACCAAGTTGAGGGGTTGATACCTCAAATACCTGGGAGGGGGTGAACCCATTAACCAAGTTCAGGGGATGATACCTCAAACACCTTGATTGGGGGTGGTAAACCCATTAACCAAGTTGAGGGGTTGATACCTCAAACACCTCCAAGGGGTGGTTTACCTTGGATTCCAAGTACTGAATGACTTGGTCTATGATAATGGTCTCTTCCTACATATGTACTATGTTTTTAGTACTATCTTCTCAAAGCAAGTTTGGTGAGTCCTCAACTCTGGGGATGATGTCTCTTGTTCTTATATTATGTAAAGACTTTCACTATCTATTCATATTCTTTTGACTATGAGGGTCAGCCTGGAAAGTTGTCTTAGCCCCCACTCAATTCTAAGTTTAGAAATGTTGTTGGACAACTTATGTTATTATCCTTGAGCTTGACTCTCTTCGACTCTTTTGATGTTTTATGATATGAAAGACTTCCCTTAGCCCCTTATCCTTATTTTATGATGGTTTAATTGCTTCCGTGACCAAGGATGTGTAATGATATGTTAAGAGGCTTGATTGGTATCCCTTCGAGTTTTCTCATTCGCCATGTCACATCTAGGTCATAGGCTTGGGTCATGACAAAAAGCATATCATATTACTCATAATCAACCCATAAAACAATACCCAATAGATAGCCACAACCATAATCATGATCTCATAATACAACACTTAGTATATAAACATAAAAGTATCTACAAGATGTCTAATGCCTCTAGTCATAAGATAGGATAGGGCCAAGACATGTCTTGGGCTCACGCTTAAAGTACATAACATAAAAAAAAGCATAATAGGTAGAGGAATGGTGGTTTGTCCTTGGAGGATAGGACTCACCACAACAAGTATCTCAAGATCCAAACTAGCCGTTGTACGATAGATGAAGGAAATCTTTTGTCCCTACATAGTTAGATCATGTAGGCAAAAGTATGTGTTAGTAAATTTGAATGTACTAAGTATATTGTAGTCCTCGATCCCTACATGGTGAGATCATATAGGCAAAAGTATATGTTTGTACGTTTGAATATACTATGTACGCGGGGTGCAATACATGTAACATACCAGAACCTGCATATGATGTTAGATGGCAAGGGTACATAATATAGAAAGAGATATATATAACAAGAGAGGTACTATAACAATATGCCATGAAATTCATGATGCATGAGATGCCATAATGCTAATATATAGTAGGGATATAACCACAACTGATTTCTCAAACTCATGCGTGCAATTACATAAATTTGCTTGATGTAGACCTCCCATTGGTAATAGAAGATTACTTGCCAAGGCTAATCTACACCACACCTTATAACGCAGTCTTTTTGGTGTGATGGGCACCTTTATTATGACCCAGTCTTTTCAGAAGGATTTCCATATCATATTATATCATATCAATATGTAACCATTCCTTATGACCCAGTCTTTTCAATAATCCACTACCATATACCTGTGCTGGCACATAGTTCAATGAAAGAGAGAGGTCCCTTAGGGATAGCCCTGACGCCCCCAATCCATTTGGTGCTAAGTCAAATCCCACAAGAATACTTATACATATATATGGTTTCAAAAGAGGCATAAATCATTTCAAATCATTTCAATGCATACTTCAGCTTAAAAACCAAACATATTTCATAATCATTCATACTTGGGTATCATTCATACTTGGGTTGAATCATACTTTTCATGCATAGAAATAGCTTGTTCACATATATCGAGATGGGATAAACATCCAAAATGCACAAAGAGCCATATCATAGATATTTGTGATCACATGTTTGTCATAACCATAATCTTATCAAAAAATTATATACATAAATATAATTGGGCTTAACTCACTTCTTAAACTACATAAAATCCAATGCTCATGAATACATGTGCCATGAATGATGTGAGATTAGCATGGAAAATATAGATTCAATCTTAAATCAATAATATAATATGAAACTGGAGCAAATCCATAAGTAAAATCCACATTCAAATCACAATTTAATTAAATTACTCATGCTTAAATCAAACTTTAAAGAAGATTTCATAATACTCATGCGATTCAACATATTAGGGCTTAAATCAATTTAAAATCAACAATAAAGCATAGTCTATACTTCAATTAAATTTAATAAATAATAATCTCAAAAACCCATATTTAAAGTAAGCAAAATTCCATAAATCAAGTTATAAAAGAGTTTTGGGTCTTCTTGGTTGAAAGTACTTCTTCTTGGTGGACTCAGATATGTGGGATTGATTCTTGGTCCCTTTCAACCAAGAATCAATCCCACATATCTATGTTCACCAAGAAAAAGTAAGAAGAATTTGATGAAGATTGAAATCCTTCCTTGAATCCCAAACTAATTCTCCACTAGTCTTTGCAAGGAGTTCTTAAGAGTGCGTTCAAATAATCCTAAGTATAAGAGTGAATTTGAATGAGAGAAATAGAGTCTAGGTCATTTGAAAGTCTTTTTATAGCATCAGAAGTCACAAAAGATCCTTAGGAGAAATCACAATTATAAAAATACCATTAATGAAAAGAGTAAAAAAATTATTGCCAGGGATCCATATGAAGGGGTATACGGCTCGTGATAGGGTATACGGTCCATATAATATTTCGTGATCCAACATTTAGACAAAAATTTCACTAAAGAAGGTCCGAGATGGTAATTACATACATAGAATAAAATTGATGTAGGTACCCATACGGACGACTTGATGACCGTGAGAGGTCAGACAGATCGTGTTGCCTCCTGTGAAGCTTCACTTAGAAAAATTCTTGTTGATGAAGTTCCAAGATGATGATCCAATACTTCAAAAAATTTCACTCTGACGCCTATACGGAAGGCCTCACGGACCATGAAGGACTATACGGGCTATGAGAGGGTCCATGTGTAAAGTGCCTTGGCTAAAATATAGATTTCAAGGCCAAGGCCACCCATACGATCCATCTCATGGACTTTGAAGAATCACACGGACCATGTGGGGTCTATATGTGGTATGTCGTGGTCTCAAATTCTACATTAAAGTAAACACTCCCCACACAAGGCCAAGGGTCACTTCAAGGCACCTCTACATGATATGTATACCTTCACACAGACCGTAGAGGCTTCCTTGAAGCATCACTTTGGTCCAAAACTTTTTAAAACCAATTTTCAAGTTGTATTAAGGTTGTACAAAGTTCAGGTCCTTGCAATAGGCGAGGCCTCTTCCCGAGGGTGCAGAGTGGAGTCACCTCAGGAGAAAACAAATCAACAACTGCCTCACTGGTGTCAGATGGAGGGAATACAACTGGTGTTAATACTGCTACCCTTATCTCGGAACGCACTGCTGGATCTCTGCCCAAATGGTTGTCAATTTAGCAGGCTGGGCTAACTTGAGGCTCTGCTCTACTCACCTCCCAAATGCATCAATGCGGCTATGTATCGATGTAAGCCTCCTTATAAGTACAGTCATAAAATATGACTCAACTCAAGCCTCAACCTTCGAATTACTTAGCAAACCCAAGGCCTAATCTGTTATAGCAACTGACTCAGTTGGGACTCAATGTGTATGCGTATCTGCACCAGAGCCTGAATAGATGCCGCTGACATATATACCATGCAAAAAGTGAAGGTTATGTGGGCATGACCTCTGTGGCAGGAGTAGAAGTAGTAGTGGGCCCCCTTCTCTATCAGCCTCGGTCTATGGGAGGGCCCTCAGTGGCAGGAGCAACAGTAGTGGCAGAAGACAGAGGCTTAGATGGTGGTGCTGTGGCGAACATCTCTTGCATGTGGACTGGATGCTACAGTGCTCATCAAAGGGCCACCAGATTCTCATCAGCCTTTATCAGGATGACATCTAGTATCCTCTGAAACTCTATCATAGTGTCCAGATGGTGAAGAATCTCCACCCCTGCCGCTATACATAGTAAAATACATCAAGCAAGAGAAAGGGATAGAGGTTGACTTCTTTAGGGCCGCCTCATGAATTTGATATGCTATAAAACGGGACTAATTATTGTCATAGCCAGCAAAGATGCTGGCAACCAATACTGCACTATTTGGTGTCAAAGTGTTATCTATATGTGTCGGCCAGAGCCATTTTCTAACTACAGCCTACCAAAATTTATTGGTGAAAAGGGAAGCCTCACTATCGCTGTCAATGGTGTAGAAACCCACTCAGGGTTCTACCCCTACTCTGTAAACTGATCGGTGACCCATCTCATCAATACGGCCTTTCGGGCCAGATCTCTCAACAAAACCTTGTCCCTGGTTTGCCCAATCTGTGCTCATACTTAACTATAGACCTGGGGACCTGATAATCGGGACCAAAAAGAAAACGTTAGATAGTGGTCTCAGATAAATAAACTAGAACCCCTCTCACCATTTTGCGTGTAAGATGGGGCTGATAAAGATATCTCTTCCCCTTAGGGGTCGACTCAATGATAGTGGCAGCATAGGAAGCATAGAACTCTCTAAACATCATCAAGGAGTACTTCCCTAATAGAGATGCCAAACACTACAAGCGATAATATGCTATGGTATCCCAAAGTCTAGGGACACTATCAAGCCCATCGGTAATAATCCAGGGCTTCTCAAATATAGTATGAGCCTATCAGCCCCGTTTGCCATGCCGAAGGTCACCCTTATTGATCTGTTGCATGCCCCATGTGCACCATCAGCTACTCAATGCATTTGGTAGTGAAGGTGGTGCTAGGGTACTAAAGTAGACTTAGATTTGGACTAATCTCCAGATCCAAACTCGGGTCACTCTCTGGAGGAAGTCATCTCGATGAAGTTGTTATCCCTGTCACCTCCTTCATCAGACAAGGGATGGCAGACCACTATGGCTTGAATCTCGAGTGACACTATCTGTCTGGAAGCCGCCCATGTATATGGTCGTTCAACGCCCATATCTTGCTAGATGTCGAGTTCCTCGATGGACCCACTAGCCTCAGTATCAGTCAGGGTGTCCGAGGACTCATTTTGCAATCAACTCTGAATGGCTTGAATCACACTCTTTCTTGGATTTGGGAGCCATCGTACATAAAATTCACACAATAAACACACCAATTAGCCCCACTAGTATAGCTAAGAAAAGCAAAAAGTTACAAGAAAAGGTGGCAGAAGAACCTATGAAGGCTCATCTATAAGCTATAGGGAAAACTATAGGCCGTAGAAGGCCTTCATAGGTGGTAGGGAACAGTAATATAGGTTACTAGAAATGTACCTACAAGACCAAGTACGACTCATAGAACAAACTACTAGCCGTAAACTGAGTCATAGGTGTAGTTCCAAAATCAACATTGTGAGAGAAACTAGTGATTTTTACTCCTATTACTTTAATGAATAAATCCCATGTAGGACAAATAGGCCAAATTGTAGAGGGTGATAGTGATCTTACGTTTTCATCTATTTCAATTTTTAATCAAAGTTTTCAAGGATATAAAGGGCGTGGAAGATGAAGCCTTACTACTATGGAAAGACAATCAGTATTTTGCTTAATTGGCTAGACATACAGTCATATCTTGAGTAGGTATTAAATTATATTGTCAAATTACATAATAACAAGTCTGTTCTGACTAACAAAATTATATGCGTCAATAATAGCTTGTTTGTAAATATATGGGACAACATAGTTATATATACTAGATTTTTTAGATGGTTAAAAGATTATATAAGTATGAAAGTTTAAACACATTGAGTCGATAAGTATAATGTATTATTCATTTAATATTAAATTGTATTATCATCAACACAATTTGTAGGTTTATGACGAATACTCAAACTTCAAACATTCACCATTTGTGAGAGAGATAACACCCGGACCTGATTCTCAAATTCATACAATGCGTAAGTAGTGTGTGAATGGTTTTAAGTTTCAAACAGAGGAAGTTTTTATGTACAAGAAAATCAATAATAGTGGTGTGTGCATTCAAGGTGATATCGATAATAATGGTCAAACTATTGAATATTTTGGTGTTATTAAAGAGATTACTAAAGTGAGATATTCAGGCTGTCCTATAAAGACGATAGTATTGTTTTGGTGTAGTGGTTTGATCCATGACACAAAGGCACAAGGGTGGACCGACAATATAATATAATTGAAGTTAAACAAACCAAACTATATGAAAGTTATGATCCTTTTATCATTGCCCAAAATGCTAAGCAAGCCTATTATACTCCATATCTATTGCGTACAGATAAGGATGATTGGTAGGTTGTTATTAAGATGAAGTCTGTGGGAAGAATAAAAGTAGAGAATATATTTGATGTGGCATACCAAAATGATGTTGCACTTGTTCAACAACAAATTGATATTGAGCTGGAAATCACACTAGGACATCCTCAACATATACTAGAAGAGGTTTTTAATGATGAGCTTGTAATGTCAAATGTTGAGGAAGAAGTAAATGAGGAATATGAATCATTTGACGAGGAGAAATATGGGGATAACAAATATTAAACAACTGAGGAGGAGAAATTGGAGGATGATGAAAATGAAACAAGCAAGGAGGAATAGAGTGATACATTATAACTAGTATGTAAGTTAATTTATTGTGCTAACACTAAATTTATTTAATTTTTGTTTTTATATAATATATTATTACTTTACATATAGATGACATCGAGTGATAGTGATAGATCTCGGGATCATCCTGTGGTAAGAAGTTCTGGTAGGTGTAAGAAGAAAAATTCTAGTAGGAGACATGTTGATCCTGAGGATATCCCAAGATGTATTTCCTTAGCACCGATGTCATGACCTGGACCTGGGTTCTAGGAGTGACATGGAAAATGGGAACCCCAGAGCCCCCAAACAAGCCTCAAAGTATCCAAATTTACATCATCAGTTCGGAAGCACATTCAAAATTTAAACACATAGTTCTAAGGGATGGGAAAGTAGGACTCACGCTATGGGGATATCTTAGGGAAAGGGATTAGCATGGATTCACATAGCATATAGCACACAATGACTAAGGGACGAGTAAGTATGACTCACGCTATGGGGGCAATTCGAGACTTAAGATCTTCTACACTTCCATATCAAACATATATATAGCATAATTCCCATAATCAAACCATAATAACTATAACCAAAAGATAACTATGATCATAAGGTTCAAATACAACACATAAAACATAGATCCGATGAAAGTCTACAAGATGTCCAACAATGCCTCTAGTCATAAGATAAGACACGACCAAGACATGTTCTGAGCTCACCCTCAAAGTATAGATAACATAAACAAAAGAAACTTAAGGTAGAGGAATGGTGGCTTGTCCGTGGAGGATAGGACTCACCACAACAAATATGTTAAAATCTGATCTAGCCATCGAATGGTGGATGAAAGTAATCTCCAGTCCTATATGGTGAGATCATGTAGACAAAAGTATGTGTTAGTACGTTCGAAATTACTAAGTATGCAGGGTGCAATGCATCTAACTTACCAAAACCTACATACGATGTTAAATGGCAAGGGCACATAATATAAAAAGAGATATTTAACAAGGGATGTAATATAACAAGATGCTATGAAATTCATGATGCATTAAATGCAAATGATGCTCATACATATAGTGGAGATGTGACCTTAACCGACATGAGTAAGACCAAGAGAGCTATTACTTAAAATCTCGATGAAATACCCTCATCGGTAAAGAAGTGGTCTACTCTCCAAAGATAAACTATACTTCACCTTATGGGAGCAATTCTCATTTCGCATGAAGTAACCTTCCTTACGGGAACAACTCTCATTACGGATATTTTCACATATAGCACATCAACTCATGTCATATTATGTCTTCTTCTTATGGGAACAACTCCCATTTCAGAGGCATCTTTCCTTACGGGAACAACACCCATTTAGGAAAGGAAAACCTATGTTAGGCACATCGTTCAAGGAGAGAGAGCAAACCCTCTATCCATCGGTGCAATATATATACTTTCAAAGGAGACAATAATCATTTTCTAAATCATTTCAATGCATTCTTATTCTTAAAAAGAACTAAATAACATTCATAATAATCCATACTTAGGCTCAAATGCGAAAATGATTGTTCATAGTCATAATACTCATACATATGAATAATCCATGCATATACAAGATGGTGGAAGCACCCAAGATGATCAAAGAGCAAACATCATAGACATATATATGATCACATTTTTTGTCATAACCATAATCTTGTCAAAAATCATATACTTAGCACATAATTGGGCTTAATCTACTTTATAATTTCATAAATCCATGCTCATGAAATGCATATGCAATGAAAATTGTGAGAATGACATGGGTGATTGAAATTAGATGAAAAATCAATAATATAATATGAAATTAAAGTAAAACCATGCTTAAAGTCTTAAAGGGGCTATGCACAATCATAGATTCATAAAAATGATGAAATCTAATATTTTAAAGCTTAAATCATCTTAAAATCAATAGATAAACATAACTCGTTCATTATTGAAATTTAAGGAATCATAATATTTAAAACCCCAAATTAAAGTAAGCAAAATTCATGTAGAGTTCTTGAAAATAGGTTGGATCTCCTTATTGGAAGTAACAAAGGACCAAAACTCACGTAACTTCACAAGATGAAGAGCACCCAAGAGAAAAATTAATGAAGAATTGAATGTGTCTTGATTCCCAAGTTGAAAATCTTCAAAAACTCTTGAGAAGATTTGAGAGAGTCTTTTGAATGAGAGAGAGTGAGTGTGAATAATTTGAATCGGATTTTAGGCCTTTAGAAGGTCATTATATAGCATAGTAGGTCCCAAAAGACCAATAGAAATGACTGAATTTATGGAAACGCCATTAATGAAATAGAATTTTTATAATTCCATATATACCCCTGCACAAACGAGTTCTACAAAAATGGACATAACTTCTTCATCCGAACTCTAAATGAGGTGAACCTAAGTGCGTTGGAAAGGTAATTCAAAAAAATTAATTTGATAGGTTGTGGACCATCAAATTCATTTTCTTCTAAGAGATATGCCTATTTAAAGTTGATCCTTCTATCGATACTTGTGAGAAACTTAGCCAATGAAATTCCTTTGAACTTAGCTTGATGTAGGAGACTCATGATGGCCTTAAACAACATAAATGAGCTTGAATTGAAGGCTTGAGAGTGAACCTAAATTGAGCTTGGAGATCCCATACTTAGAAAATTTTCAAGCCAAAAGTGAGCCACACTTAAGGGCCATACGGGCTGTGGGGCGTCACAAAGTTCGTGACACTGCCCGTGGCACCCCACCCCTCCAGGACAAAATAAAGTCTCCTATACCAAGAATGAAATAACACTTAGAATTAATTTACACCTTGGAGGCTATAAGGGCACCCTCACGACCCGTGGGGAATCACACGAGCCTTGTGAGGGGCCATGTGACCTCACTTAGTCTCCAAAATGTTGGGACTTCATGCCAAGGCCATCACACGGCCTATCACACAGTCCATGGAGTGTTACACGGACTTGTCATGACCCGAACCTAGGACCTAGTCGTGACCAATGAATGGGGAACCTGAAGAACCCGAAACAAGCCCCTTTGCATATCATTACACATGCTTGGTCGTGGAAGCAAATAAAAATGACAATAAGAGATAAGCTTAAACAAGGGAATTGAGACTAAGGAAGAGAGAGTTTAATACTTAAGTAATATGCCCACGTCATGAAGACAAGGGCTAGGGACTAAGGGGAAAGAAAAGCTTGCATAACATCATAATGAAGAGACAAAAGAGTCAAGGCTCATATCATAGATACATAGCATGTCCAACAACACCTCTACCATTGATAAGAGTAGGGGCCAAGATAAAGCAACCGGCTCACCCTCACTAGTCAAGATAGAAAATAAAGAAGAGTTTCTCATTACATAATAAGAGAAACATATACTAAGGTCCTCGAAGTGGAGGACTCACCAACTAGCTTGAGTATTATCGAATTAGCCACGTGGAGGAGGAGGATGATCAACTTGGACTTCGATCCCGACATGGTGATATCATGTAGGCATAGAGTATATGTTAGTATGTTTGAATGTACTAAGCATGTAGGATGCAATGCAAACAAAAATTAAGCATCATAATCAAAATGCATAACAATAGGCAATAGGCATAATATAGCAATATGACATGGATGATCAATGCATAAGTAAAATATGCTTAAGTAACTCATGCTCATATAGGATATCATATGTGTAGAAAAGACCAAGCTAGATTTCAAAATGCACAACCCTTTGGCAGGTTAATGATGATGCCCCCCCCCCATCACTTAGGTGGATGAGTACAAACCACCATCTAGGTTGGTGATAATATCACCCCATCACCATGGTGGAGAAGTACAAATGCTTCCCTAGATTGATGAGTAGAAACCCCCATCTAGGTTATTGCGGTTCTTAGTTCCCCCGAATTGGGCTTGGTCTAATGTAATATATTATATAGAATTTATCATATACATAAGCTCATTTTATCATCATATAGTCATTCATTTCATGTTTTATGCTTTTGACCTTCAATTCCTCAAGAAACCACATCCGAACATTTTATAAAACACTTTGAGAGTGTAATACTAGTATAAAACCATGAAATATAGAGATAAAATTATGCTAGAAAATCCATTGTAAAACTATCGATGAACACCTTACAACACCCTAAAATAATATACATCAAAACCCCTTCTCAAATCTTACAATAGATCAAAGCTTTATAGCTCAAAACATGGTAAAACAATCACAACTTTACATAACTTTAACATAGTGTGCAGTGAATTTAATAATAATCAAGACCCATTTGTAAATTCACTTTAAATCATGCAATTTGAGTAAAGGAGGCTTGGATATCATGGGTGAAAGAAACCCACATACCTTAGCTTGGAGATGAACTTGGTGAAGAATGGAGATGGAGACTTGAATCTTGAAGAAGAATCTTGAAGGAAAGCCTTAGCTTGGGATGAGGGTTTGAGACTTGAATATGGGAGTAAATATTTGGCTGAGTTTTGGTAAGTATTGGAAAATATTTAGGATGATATGAGGGTGAAATAAGGCTAAGTATAGGTATTTTCACACATGGGGGATTTAGGCCCAAGACTTTAAGCCTTGGACCAAAATGTTAAAACTGGCACCAAAACAACAAGGGCACATCGCGAGGGCAAAGCAGAAATCCCACTGGAATTCGTCACTTTAAAAATTATAATTGTGATTCGTTCACTCTAAAATCGGGGTTAGACCCTTTTTTCCCTAATTTTGACCCCCTGAACCAAAATATGAAGTCGGATTGTCAAAATAACAAATAGATTTTGAGATATATGAAAATTAAAATTTCAGGCATTTCGAGGCACATTTTTTGGGACATTTTAGGGTCGTTTTAATAACTCCCCTTTAGGAACATTTGTCCCCGAATGTAAAAGAAACGTACATGACAAGAGTAATCATAAACAAATCAGCTCAAACAAGAATGTCACGTTACATTTAAAACACCATTTTCAAAACTTCAACATAAATGTAAATTATTATAAATTTGTCAACTTAAACGTGAATGTATATAAATGGCATAAGGGCTGAAACATAAAACTTAGAAACATAAAAAAGGACTTGACATGTTATCATAAGCTTGAATTGAATGAAAGAGATATGGATATCACTCCTCCATGCCTGCACTAACTCCCCTAGAGACATATACGAATGGAAGACTCTACCAACAGGGCCTTGACGAACACCTCATCAATATTAACCAACTTCTTCACTCATCCATCCACACCTCCACCAGGAGCTTCTCCTAAGTCAACTTATCCTCCAGATCACCCACAATTTCAAAGGGTGATATAGCATTAAAGTCACAAACATATCCCAGCCACCTAGAAGCATACAAACCAGATAATCCATACCCCTACCATAGGCAATCCCCAAACTCGTGCAACCTTACCAACCTCCCTCTACACTCTAAAAGGACATCACAACCATAACTCATTTGTCAACCTTAACCACACCTATTCCACTTGTTACCACGAGCCACCATCTTCCCCTTGGGAGACAACCTCCACTCTGCCATCTCTTCACCCAAAACTTCCAACTCTAATAAGGCGAGATCAAGGTCTTGCCTAATCTAGACCTCTTAACCCAAGAAGATTTGGAACAATCAAGAATGCTACACTCCCATGCTCAACTTCCCTCAACCTAACTTCCAACCTAACCAACCAATGTACCCCACTAGTCCCCTCTTTGTCATCATCAACAACACATGCTAGGCTACCTAAAGCATTGACCGCAATATTAGCCTTACCAGGGAAAATAATGCTCACTCATTTATAATCCTTAAAGAATTCTAACCACCTTCTTGCTACCCACATTGCACATGTATCATATCTAGCAAACTACCTCTCATCCTCCAAGGCTTGCAACACTACCCCCAATGATTCACAAGCTCTAAATAAATCAATACTTCGTCACTAGAGACCACCACAAACATATCATGGAAGGGTTTTAAGACCCTATTTAAGAAACCCACAACACCACCGGTGCATTAGTCCATCAAATAACTCCATCCATACTAATAATGCTCACTCCTAGTTCGAAAAGACACTTAGGGATATCACCTACCCTCATCCTCACTTAGGGACAAAGCCCGAACCTCAAATCAACCTTAGAGAAGCAACTAACCCATTGTAGTTTCTAAATATCAAGCTAGGGTCAATCAAGATTACAAGACAAGATTCTATGCAACAAGAACATGGGAAAACCCTTATAGACCTCTACTAGCCACAATAGACTCACGTAATCATCCGGGACACACACAAGAATCCTACCAGGACAAAGGAATAACACAAGAGATAGCAACCCCTAAACCTATCAAGTCACCCTACTCAAAATGTCAGTCACAACATTGGCCTTACTTAGGGTCAACTAAGTCATAGGAGAAATAATAAAAGATACCCTAGTCACAACCTCAAGTATTAGCCAGCTAAGCCCAAAAAGCTCCTAATATTCGATGGGTTCAAAGGTCTAGGTCAATCTCTAATCATCTTTGTCTTACTAGGGTCCACCTTAATACCATCACTCGGCACCACACGACCTAGAAAGGCAACCCCTTACAACTGAAATCCCCATTCCCCCTATTTAGCATCTAACCTTCTTCCTTAAACTTTGTAGTACCACCCTCAAAAGACTCACATGCACCATCTCATTAGGGAACACAAACCATCATATCATTATCAAAATTGCCATAAACCTATTAGAGTAGGGACTAAAAGATCTTATTCATGAGACTTATACGCATAGCCAGTGCACTAGTTCAACGAAAGAACACCACCCCAAATTTGAAATATCAGGAGGGACATTCAAGGCCACATCTACCACGAACAACAATTTTATAAACAAAACAACATAGGTTCAATACCTCCAATTCTCACAAGATAATAAATGCAACACTTTAGAGACCAATTACACCTTAAGACAAGAAATGGACCTACATCCTTTGCTACCATTTGACAACCTCCCACTCCAGGACGAGCTCATTAGGGAATCAGGATCTAATTCTATAGGTCCTACCACCCATGAAGGCACAACATGCATGCAACCATTTCATCCCTATAATGACATCAAAATTTCACCATGCCAACTTCAACAAGCCACAAAGCAAGACCTAATGCAATACAAACCCGGATCAACACCTATAAAACTTCTAGCAACAATATACCCAACAAAAGGATAGATACCAAAGAACCACACCACAACTTGGGCACACAAGAAGCCCCACTAGCAACCAAAAAAATAGAGAAGAAATAGTGGCATACCGAGCCTAATAAAGCATGCACAACAAAGCCAAGAAAACTTCAACTTACCGATAATAGCATTGGGCACTTCATCCCCTCTTTGATCAACATGACCACCTCAATCCAAAGATCGACCACCCTTACACTTCTCTCAAACATATGGACAATCCACTAGCTTGTGACCCACTTCATTATATCCATAACAAACATTGGTCTTCCTTACAACCTCCTTATCACCTATTTTACTCTTATTGCGTTTACGAGGGCATCCCTTAACCTTATAACCCACCTCTCCACAATCATAGCAAGCCTTAGTACCTCTCAAGCATGGGCCATCAAGGCCTCTACTACATTTTGGGCACCTAGCACAAGGTACCACACCACCACAACCTCTACACTTGAGACTTTGGAACTTACCCACATTACGGGCCCTTTTGGCCTCATTACCTCCCCTCTCACCACTAGAAGTCTCAGGAGCACTCACTTGTTGGTTGGAGGTAAGTTGCCAACTTTGCCGCCACTTTAGCCACTTGCCATAGAGCATTACAAATCTCCACATTCATTTTAGCCTCGTCTTGAGTAACTTGAGGCATATCCCGAAATGTAGCAGTTAGGGGTTAGCAATACACCCTAGGGGACCTAACTCTATCACACAACATGGATCATAAAGAAGTGAAACATTTCCAAAAATATCTCATAGACTCCTACTTATAGTTGTGGTGCACAACACAACCATGAATAAGACTCTAATCGATGCAGTGTGTTGGACTTCGATGATTTATCAACCTAGTGCTCTGATACCATCTTTGTCACGACCCGAACCTACAGCCTAGTTGTCATCAACGAATGGGGAACCTAAAGAAACCCGAAATAAGCCTCTTTGCATATCATTACACATCATTGGTCGTGAAAGAAAATAAGAATGGCAATAAAAGATAAGTTTAAACAAGAGAATTGGGACTAAGGGAGAGCGAGTTTAATACTTAAGTAATATGCCAACGTTTAGAGAACAAGGGCAAGGGACTAAGGGGAAAGAAAAGCTTGCGTGACATCATAATCAAAAGACAAAAGAGTTAAAGCTTATATCATAGATATATAGCATGTCCAACAACACCTTTAATACATAGATAAGAGCGGGGACTAAGATAAAATAACTGGCCTCACCCTCACTAGTCAAGATAGAAAATAAAGAAGAGTGTCTCATTACATAATAAGAGAAATATATAATAAGGTCCCCGAAGTAGAGGACTCACCAACTAGCTTGAGTATTACCGAACCAGCCACGTGGAGGAGGAGGATGATCAACTTGGGCTTCGATCCCAATATGATGATATCATGTAGGCATAGAGTATATGTTAGTACATTTGAATGTACTACGTATGTAGGATGCAATGCAAACAAGAATTAAGCATCCTAATCAAAATGCATAATAATAGGCAATAGGCATAATATAACAATAT
>DF364418.1:2681-21993 GCA_000787875.1 Solanum virginianum | reverse complement strand
CCTACCTTGATTTGTTTGTTGTGGTCTTTATTGATGATATTTTGATCTATTGACATAGTGATGAGGAACATAGGGGTCATTTAAGGGCGGCACTACAAAGATTGAGGGAAGAGAAGTTGTATGCCAAGTATGAAAAATGTGATTTTTTGTTAAAAGAGGTTGCCTTCCTAAGTTATGTGGTGTTGCGGGATGGTATTAAGGTGGATCTGAAAAAGACGGATGTGATTAGAAATTGGCCTAGACCATTGACCCCGTCAGATATTAGGAGCTTCTTGGGCTTAGCGGTTTACTATCGGAGGTTTGTGAATTGGCTCTCTTCTATTTCTTCTCCTATGACTAAGTTGACTATAATGGAAGACAAATTTGTGTGGATTGAGGAGTGTGAAAAGAGTTCCCAAACATTAAAAGTTAAGCTTGTGTCCACTCCTATATTATCACTACCAGAAGGGATGACCCCGGTTTGTTGGAATTGAAGGCATTGGTAAAAGATGGTAGGGTGGAGGTTTTCTCCCAAGGGGGAGATGATACCCTTAGATACCAAGGTAGGTTATGTGTGCCTTGTGTTGATTGCTTGAGAGAAAATATTCTTGATGAGGCTCATGGTTCTTCTTATTCTATTCACCCTGGTTCTACTAAGATGTATAGAGATTTGAGAGAGGTGCATTGGTGGGGAAGTATGAAGAGGGATACTGCCAAAATTGTTTCTGGTTATCATAGTTGTCAATAAGTGAAAGCCGAGCACCAAAGACTGGGTGGCCTATCACAAGATATAGAGATTCCTACTTTGAAGTGGGAGGAGATTAATATGTATTTTGTGGTTGGGCCACCCAATACTAGAAAGGGTTTAAATTCCATTTGAGTTGTAGTTGATCGGATGACAAAATCGGCTCACTTTCTACCGATTAAAACCACATATAGGGCTGAAGATTATGCTAGGTTGTACATTCATGACTTGGTGAGATTGCATGGGGTTCCTTTGTCCATCATATCGGATCGTGGAGCTCAATTTACTTCACATTTTTAGAGGTCCTTTCAAAGTGGTCTTGGTACAAGAGTTAAACTTAGTATGAACTTTCACCCTTAAACAGATGGCCAAGCCGAAAGAACTAGCCAAATACTTGAGGATATGCTTAGGGCTTGTGTATTAGAGCTTAAGGGTAGTTGGGATGATCATCTTACATTCTAGCATCGGTATGGCCCCTTTTGAGGCTCTCTATGCTAGACATTGTAAGTCACTGGTTTAGTGGTTTGAGGTTGGAGCAGTGGCTTTGTTGGGATAAGATCTAGTTATGGACACTCTTGAGAAAGTCAATATGATTAGAGAAAGGCTGAAGACAACCTAAAGTTGCCAAAAGTCCTATGTCGATGTGAGAAGAAGGGATCATGAATTCAAAGTTGGTGATTGGGTCTATTTGAAGGTGTCAACCATGAAGGGTGTGCTTCATTTTTATAAGAAAGGCAATTTGAGTCCAAGATATATGGGTCCTCATAGGGTAATGAGGAGGATTGGCAAGGTAGCTTATGAGTTGGAGTTGCCTAGTGAAATAGATTTGGTTCATCCTGTCTTTCATGTATCTATATTGAGGAAATGTTTGGGAGACCCTAATGCTATTGTGCCTCTTTATGTTGAGGGTGTTTTTGAACACAACTTGACTTATGAAGAGGTTTCATTTCAGATTTTGGATAGACAAGTGAAGAGGTTGAAGAACAAGAATGTGGCTTCCGTTAAGGTCCTTTGGAGGAATCAACAAGTTGAAAGTGCTACATGGGAGGCCGAAGCAGACATGCAAAAGTGATATCCTTATCTATTTCACTCTATTCAAGCCTAAGGTACTACTATAAGTCCCCAATGTGATTTCAAGTCTAAGTTTAGCCCATGGCATTTGCATGCATTCATGTATAGATTGACAAGTTCATGATGATTTTACACTTATGTTGAGATTTTTGAAATGATGTTAAAGTGCATTGTTGCATCCTTATATGGGCTGAAATTGTCATGTTTACATCTCTCATATATGTTTCTTTGACATTTGAGAACGAATGTTTCCAAGGGGGAGATATTGAAACGACCCCAAAATGTTCTCAAAAATGTGCCTCGAAAATGCCCAGATTCATAATTTCCATACATATCAAAATTCGCGTGTGATATCAAAAATCTGACTTCATATTCTTGTTAAAGGGAAAATTGAGAGGGAAATGGGTCTAACCCTAATTTAAAAGCTACCGTATCAAAATCCAAAAATCGCAAAAATATGATTTCTAGTGAGCATTTGCGCCCCTGGAGCGACGCGCCAAGGGTGCGCCACAATGTTAAAAATGGGCCAATTTTCCTGTGCAGTTCAAGGCCTTTGGGTCTTGGGCCTAAGTCTTTCCATGCGTGAAAACACCTATGCATAGGCATATTTCACCTTGGTATCATTCAAGACATTCTCCAATTCTCACTCAAACATTTTAACAAATATTTCACCCCAAATTTCAAGTTCCAAAACTCATCCAGATCTTAAGGATTTCACTTAAGCTTCAAGTCTCCATTTTAAATTTTCTTCAAGAAATTCTCCAAACCTAAGGTATGTGGGTATCAACTATTGGGTCTTTTCACCCGTGGTGCGCAAGCTTTCTTTTAACCTAAATTGCATGGTTTAAAGTTGATTTACTCATATGTCTTACTTATTATGAATTTCACTGCACACTATGTTGGGGTTTCATGAAATTATGATTGTTTTAGCATGTTTTGAGGTATGAATCTAAGATCTATTATAAAATTTGATGGAGGGTTTTGATGTATATTGTTTGAGGGTGTTACCAAGTATCTATTGATGGGTTTAGACTGAATTTTCTAACATGATTCCACTCTTGAATTGCATTATTTTACACTAGCACTACACTCTAGTCAAGTGTTTGACAAAATGTCTGGTTATGATTTCTTGAGGAATTGGAGGCCTAATGCATGTCTTATGAGTTAAATGACTATACAATGATGAAAGAAATGTATGTATATGATATTATCTCTATAATGTTGGGAATTGACCAAGCCTCACTCGGGAGGTTGTAGGCCCGGGTAACCATATTGAGGGATTTGTACCTCGATCACCTCGCTCGGGAGGTGGTAGGCCCATACAACAGGGTCGAGGGCTTTGTACCTTGATAACCATGTTGCGGGGTTTGTACCTCATCAACCATGTTGAGGGGTTTATAGCTTGGGTTTTGATGTCTCTCTTGTTGCATTGCATCCTACATACTTAGTATATTCAAATGTACTAAGACATACTCTATGCGTACATGATTTCACCATGTAGGAACCGGAGCCTCACTTGAGCATCTTCCTCCACGTGGCTAGTATGATTTCTCTCAAGCTAGTTGGTAAGTCCTCCATTCTAGGAAAAATGCCTATAATCTCATGCTATGTAATGAGAATATCTTTTTTTTATGTATATATTGACTATGAGGGTGAGCCCGTTGCTTGACTTTGCCCTCGCTCTTATCTATGCAATAGGGGTGTTGTTGGACATGTTATGTATTGAGCCTTGACTCTCTCGTTTCAGTGTTTATGTTCTGAAAGTATCCCTTTAGCCCTTATTTCCTTAATTCTACTCTTATTATATTATTTAATTGCTTCCACGATCAATGATGTTAATGATATGTTAAGAGGCTTGTTTGGAGTCCCTTAGGGTTCCCATTTGTCGTGTCATATCTAGGCCCTAGGCTTAGGTCATGACATCCAACACATTGCATCTGTTAGAGTCTTATTCATGGTTGTGAAGTGCGCCACAACTATGAATGGGAAGCAATGAGGTATTTTAAGAAATGTTTCACTTCTTCATGGTCTATATCGTGCTTTAGATGTAAATATAAGGCTTTTCCCCTAATGAATGCTCTTTGCTCTTCTAGATCATACAAATTCCAAGAGAGAGACTAAGAAGAGCCCATATATCCAAGGAGCAACCGGCCCCTCCTACTCCTTAAGGAGAAAGGGTTGTCCAAGATGAGTTACGAGATACTATTACAATGTTGGCTCATGCTATGACTAACCAAATTAACCTAGGGGCCCAAGCCCTCATGCTCCCACTCTGGCTTTTAGGGTGAGGGATTTCATAAGAATGAACCCACTAGAGTTCAATGGATCTAAGATGGATGAGGATCCCTAAGAGTTCACAGACAAGGTGTACAAGGTTTTATCCATCATGGGGGTCAATTCAGAGGAAAAAGCAGAGTTGGCGGCCTACCAACTCAAAAGGGTGGCTCAAATTTGGTTTACGCAATGGAAGTTGGATAAGGGGAATGATAATGCTATCCTTTAGGAAGAGTTCAAAGCTGCATTCCTCAATTGGTTCTTTCCAATTGAGCTAAGGGAGGCTAAGATGATGAAGTTTATGAACCTTAAGCAAGGTTCCATGAGTGTGAAGGAGTATGCCCTCAAGTTCGACAAGCTATCCAAGTATGCTCCACAATTAGTTGCCAAACCTAGATCAAGAATGAACAAATTTGTGTTGATAGTGTCCGACTTGGTTAGTGAGGAGTGTTGTACCACCATGCTAGTAGGAGATATGGACTTATCGCGGCTCATGACTTATGTCGAGCAACTAGAGGGGGAAAAGCTTAGAAAAAAAGTGGTGAGTCTAACAGCACTCATTTTAAAGGTGGTTTCCAAGGTTTTAAGGGTGGTCGGTTTCCTCAAGGCCACAAGTTCCAAGGCCAAGGGTCATCCAATGCTCCTAACAAGAAATTTGCAAATAATAGGGTGAACAACCCAAGATTCCAAGGTGGTAACGGAGGAATGACAAATCCTAGATTGGAGGTGTGAAAAGAATCATAGTGGTCCATGTTTAAGGAATTCTAATGCTTGTTTTGGTTGTGGTGAAATAGGTCACAAAGTTATTAATTATCCTCATGCTCAAAACAAAGGTAGAGATGGTCGTCCAGAAGGCCAAGTTGCAAATGCGGGTCCAAGGGCTAAGGGAGGCCAACAAGGAGGTGCTCTAAGGTAAAATAGATTCTATGGTCTTCAAGGAAGACAAGGGGAGGATGAGGTGTCCGATGTCATCACCGGTATGATAAAGTTTTTTTTATTTTCATGTATATGCATTGATAGACCTGAGTGACACTATTTCTTTTATTACTCTTTTTGTGGCCAAAAAGCTTCATGATAGTCCTAAATTATTGTGTGAACCTTATAAAGTGTCTACCCCCGTTGGTGAGTCTATTATTTCTAAAAGAGTCTATAGAAATTGTCCCGTGTTCATTTTGCATAATGTCTTGCCTTGTGATTTTATTGAATTAGATATGGTGGGTTTTGATGTCATTCTTTGGAATGATTGGGTTGCATGCATATTATGCTTCTATTGATTATAGAACCCGTAAGGTTAAATTCCAATTTCCTAATGAGCCTGTCATTGAGTGGGAAAGTCATGATATGGTGGCCAAGGGTAGATTCATTTCTTGTCTTAAAGCCCAAAAGTTGATTTCGAAGGGTTGCCTTTATCATCTTGTGAGGGTTAGGGATGTTGAGACTAAAGTCTTTCATATTGAGTCAGTTTCGGTGGTTAATGAGTTTTTTGATGTCTTTCTCGATGAGTTTCCTGACGTTTCTCCCGAAAGGGAAATAGACCTCGATATAAATCTCCTTCTTGATACTCAACCCATTTCCATTCCCCCTTACCATATGACCCTGGCGGAATTGAAGGAGTTAAAGGATCAATTATGGGATTTGTTAGAGATGAGTTTCATAAGGCCTAGTAAGTCACCTTGGGGTGCATCAGTGTTGTTTGTGAAGAAGAAGGACGGTTCTCTTAGCATGTGCATTGATTACCGATAACTTAATAGAGTCACAATAAAGAGCAAATACCCTCTACCAAGGATTGATGACCTTTTGATCAACTTCAAGGGACTAGTCACTTTTCTAAGATTGATCTTCAGTCCATATATCACCAAGTGAAAGTGAGGGAGTGTGATATTCCTAAGACAGATTTTTGGATTAGGTTTGGGCACTTTGAGTTTGTGGTTATGTCCTTGGGTTTGACTAATACACCAGCCATATTTATGGATCTCATGAATAGAAATGGCTTTTCGACCTAGGTAGGGGCACTTTGAATTTATGGTTATGTCTTTTGGGTTGACAAATGCCCCAGCCATATTTATGGATCTCATGAATAGGGTCTTTAAACCCTACCTTGATATGTTTGTGTTGGTCTTTATTGATGATATCTTGATTTATTCCCATAGTGCGGAGGAGCATGTGAATCACTTGAGGGTGGTGTTACAAATTTTGAGGGAGGAGAAGTTGTATGCAAAATATGAAAAATGTGAGTTTTGGTTGAAAGAGGTTGTTTTTCTAGTGCATTTGGTCTTAGGTGATGGCATTAAGGTGGATCCTTAGAAGATGGAGGTGATAAGGAATTGACCTAGACCTTTGACTCCATCGGATATTAGGAGTTTCTTGGGTTTGGTAGGTTATTACCAGAGGTTTGTGAAAGGCTTTTCTTCTATTGCTTCCTCTATGACAAAGTTGACCCAAAAAAAGGCATCATTTGTGTGGACCTATGAATGTGAGAAGAGTTTTCAATGTTTGAAAGATAAGCTTGTCTCCGCTCCTATCTTGGATTTACCCAAAGGGTTTTTTTTCATTTTATTTCAGTCTTGAATTACATGATTATAGATAAGCTTATCTCTGCTTCTATCTTAGCTCTATCGAAAGGGTTGGAAGGGTTTGTGGTATATTGTGATGCCTCAAGAATTGTTTTGGGGTGTGTTTTGATGCAAAATGGTAAGGTGATAGAATATGCCTCTAGACAACTTAAGGTGCATGAGAAAAATTGTCCCACCTATGATATTGAATTGGTAGTCGTGGTATTTACTTTAAAAATTTGGCATCACTACTTGTATGGGGTTAATGTTGATAAGTTTACTGACCACAAGAGTCTCCAATATGCGTTCACCCAAAAACATGTTAACTTGATACAGAGAAGGTGGTTAGAGCTCCTTAAAGACTATGGTATGAGTGTGCGTTATCATCCTGGCAAACCTAATGTTATGGTAGATGCTCTAAGTACAATGTCCATGGGTAGTCTAGCTCATGTTGAGGATGGTGGCAAGGAGGTTCTAGAGAAGTTCACCGGTTAGCTAGATTGGGGGTTAGGTTTGATGAAGTTGATAATGGTGGTGTAGTAGTTGTTGATTGTTCTAAATCTTCCTTGATTGAGGAGGTTAAGGTAAAAGAAGATCTTGACCTTGCCTTACTAGAGTTGAAGGCCATGGTGAGAGATGGTAAAGTGGACATTTTCTCCCAAGTGAGAGATGGTGCCCTTAGGTACCAAGGTAGATTGTGTGTGCCAAATGTTGTTAATTTGAAAAAATTGATCTCGAAGGAGACCTATAATTCATCCTATTCCATTCACCCCAACTCTACAAAGATGTATAGAGACTTGAGGGAGGTGTATTAGTTGGGTGGTATGAAGACAGATATTGCCAAGTTCATATCTGGATGTCACAATTGCCAACAAGTCAAAGCGGAGCATCAAAGGTTGGGTGATTTAGCCCAAGATATAGAAATTCCTACTTGGAAGTGGGAAGAGATCAACATGGATTTTGTGGTTGGATTGCCTAGGACCAGGAAACATTTTGACTCTCTTTGGGTTGTTGTGGATAAAATCACAAAGTCGGCTCACTTCATATTGGTCAAAACTAGTTATGGAGTTCCTCAAACAGATCGTCAAGCCAAGAGGACTATCCAAACTCTTGTGGATATGCTTAGAGCTTGTGTTTTGGGGTTTAAGGGTAGCTGGGATAAACATCTCCCACTTATTGAGTTTACTTACAACAATAGCTACCACTTAACTATAGGTATGACTCTCTTTAAGGCCTTGTATGGTAGACGTTGGAGATCCCCGGTTTGGTGGTTTGAAGTAGGGGAGATGGCTTTGCTAGGTCCTATTCTAATGTGAGTAGAAGAGATCTTGATTTTAAGGTTGGTGAATGGATTTACTTAAAAGTCTTACCCATGAAGGATGTGGTCCGATTTGGCAAGAAGGGGAAATTGAGCCCAAGATTTATGGGTCCTTATAGAGTTTTGAGGAGAGTGGGTAAGGTTGCATATGAGTTGGAATTGCCTATGGAGGTGAATATGGTTCATCAGGTCTTCCATCTGTCCATTTTGAGTAAATGTGAGGGTGACCCAAGTGCGATAGTGCCCTTGGATGTTGTGGGTGTTGTGGCAGATAATTTGACCTATAAGGAGCTCCTAGTGGAGATTTTGGATACACAAGTGTAGAGGTTGAGAAACCAAGATGTAGCTTCCGTCAAGGTCCTTTGGAGGAATCAACAAGTTGAAAGTGTCACATAGGAAGACGAGGCAGACATGAAAAAGCAATACCCATATCTCTTCCACTCTACTCAAGCCAAAGGTATTAATCTAAGTCCTCTACATGATTTCAAGTCTTAAGTTTCAGCCTTTATGTCATTTTGCATGCATTCATGTTCATAGTAACACGTTCATGGTGATTTTTGACATTCATGTTGAGATTTTTGAAAATGATGGCTAAATGCATTTGTTGCATTTATGTTGGGTTATAATCTTCATGATTACTTCTCCTATGTATGTTTCTTTGACATTTGGGGATGAATATTCCCAAGGGGTAGATTTTGGAACGCCAAAAAAATGTGCTTCGGAATGTCCATAATCATAATTTCCATATATCTCAAAATTCGTGTGTGATATCAAAAATCCAACTTCATATTCTCGATCAGGGGGCAAAATTGAGTGGGAAATGGGTATAACCCACATTTTAGAGGACCCATAGTGAAAAATAATTTTTGCTAATTTTTGAATTCCAAAGAGTATCCGCGGCCTGGCCGCAACACGCTAAGGGTGTGGATCAGTGTTATTTGTTCCTTCACATTGTGTCCACGTCACAAACTAGATGCAGACCAGTACAAAACTTCCTTGGTTTTTCTTATGCGCCCAGGGCTTTGGGGTCATAGCCCCATGCCCACTTAAGAGTGAAACCATTCATACTTAGCCATTTTTCAACTCTATATCACTCAAAACCCTCTCAAAAACCATTCTAAGACTTAACCAAATATCTCATACCAAATTCAAGGATTTCATGCTTAACTTTGGAACTCAAGGATTCACTTCAAGCTCTAAGTTTTCTTCAAGCTCATCTCAAGAAAACCCAAGTTTGAGGTATGTTGGTTTCATCTATTGGGTCCTTTCACCCATTGAGCCTAATCTTCCTTTTTATGAAATATTGCATGAAATCAAGTTGTATTACTTATGGGTATCTCATATTATAAAATATGAGCATGAATTATGTTGGGGTTCTATCAAAGTATTGCTGATTATGCATAAGTATTTATTTTAAGCTTACACTATGAGTTGATCTTTGTTTATTGAGATCATGCATGTTTTGAGCTATGAAACTATGATCTATTATGAGTTTTGATGATGGATTTCAAGGTACACTACATGAGGGTTTTGCTACATATTGGTGGATTGATTTGCGTTAAGTTTTTTCATCTTATTTCACTCTCGAATTGTATGATTTTGAACTAGTATCATGAACCAACCAAGTGTTCGATAAAATCTCAAGTCAAGAATTCTCATGTTATCGATGATCTATTTCATGATTTACATGTCAAATGACTAATGATGATTAAGGGCTTTCAAGTGTGTATTGAATTCATAAAAAGTATCTATGATTTTACAAGTTACAAGCTAAGCGCTATTTCAAGGTTTTTACCTCTTGTGAGCCTTTCATGTTAAAGTAAGAGTTCATGTATGATTATGATCTACTATCATATTTCAAGTTAGGCTCACAATTAGAGGTCAAGCATGTTTTAAGAGCTAGTCATGTCATATTTCCATATTTCTTATAAGTTATATAAGTTATGATTCTTTCAAGTATTCCACGGGATTTGACTTAGCACCGATTGAGTCTTAAGATGGGGACTTGACTCAAGGGGTCCTTATATAAAGTCTTTTATCTCTAAACGATGTGAACACCATAGGATTATGATTATTACCCTTGCTATACTAGTGGATCCATCTAGTCATGTTATCATGTTTGGTTTACCGAACTATGTACCACCATAGGATTATGATTATTACCCTTGCTATACTAGTGGATCCATCTAGTCATGTTATCATGTTTGGTTTACCTTGGCAAGTAGACTACACCTAGCCTGGGGGTGTTATGCTCGTTCCACCTTACCGAGGGGGTTTCATGCCTTAGATTCCAAGTTGTAGATACTTGGTCTATGTCGGTTGAGGTCTCTTCCCACACATATGTATACTGTATATATTTTGCAAGATAAATGATTTACAAGCATAATTAATTATGAACATTGATCATGCATACCATATTAAGATTATATATCTATTGTTTATGACTATGCATTTTGACTATATTGGTTTATGTCTTGTTCCATTACATCCCGCATACTTAGTACATTCAAACATACTAACGGATACTCTATGCCTACATGATATTACTATGTAGAGATTGGAGCACCTTTTGATCATCCTCCACGTGGTTAGATGATACTTCGGAGATAAGATTTGGTGAGTCCTCAAGTCCGAGGACATTATCTACATTACTCTTGCTATTTTGGGACTTCTTTATGTTGAACACTCGTTAATATGAGTGTAAGCCCGGAGAGTGTCTTGACCCCCGCTCTATTCCATGTTAGAGGTATTGTTGGATATCATGATGTACTTATGCTATGAGCTTGACTCTTTATGCTTTTATGAATATCAAGATTACCCTTAGTCCAGCTTCCCTTTTTATTGTATCTCTTGTTGTTGTTTACTTTGCTTCTGCGACCAAGAATTTGTGATTCATATGCTAAGAGGCTTGTTTGGGTCCCCTCGAGTTCCCATTCACCGTGTCACGTCTAGGCTCTAGGCTTGGGTCATGATATTTGGTAACCTTGTTACCCCTGACCTTTGATTTGAAAGGTATTCCTTTTTTATTGAATACCATTCCCTCTTTGAGCTTGAATTAGCGAAAGTTGTGGCCAAAGACATAAGTTGGGGATGTTGGTAAGAGAAGGGTGTTTCCCATTCAAAAGTTTGAGGAAAGTAAACAAGAAAGAAGTGGAGGAGTCCATGCATGAAGAAAAAGAAAGCGAAGAAAAATGTTTGAATAAAAAGAAGGAAAGAATTTTTTTGAAAATAGGACCCTCTAAAAAGTTGTTTGAAGAATAGTTGCATAGGCGACACCTAAGATTGAGATTAAATGAAAAATGATGTCATTGGGAAGAGAAAAAGAAAGGGAAATAAAAGAATCATGAGAGTAAAGAGTTGAGTGTAGAGTTCAAGGAGGGACGAGTCACTTATGCCCAAATGTTATCATCCCCGTCCTTTAGCCTACATAATATCCCTCCAAAGTCATTTGTGATCCTAGTCCAGATGAAATTGAGTGAACATTGATTGAGAATAAGGGTATGCCTATGGGTAGAAATTTGTATGTCATTTCTTACTTGGAGTGCCAGTATTGCTTGATCCTTGAAATTAATGTCATGATCTTGTGTGCATAAGGATCTTCTTTGTTGTGAGGGCAATTTGTGATGTTTTTGGGCATTATATAGCAGTCACATTGGCAATTGTGAGAATAGCTTTGTATTGAGAACTCTTTAATCATCTTTTGAGGCTTCAAAATCACTTAAGTGGTTTATAGAAGCTTTGAAGATTGAAAACAAAGGGAGAAATGTATGTGTTTCTCCTTATGGCCCTATTTGCAAGCAATGCACTTTAGATTGATTGATATGTGATTTGCTTGAGGGCAAGCAAAAGTTAAAGTTGGAGGTGTCGATGAGTCTACATTTTGGACTCATATAGAGTTTTAAAAGTATGAAAAGGTTGTCCTCAATGTATTTTTATTCCTCATATGCTTAAATATCTATATGTTTGATACTAGAATAGAGGATGAAAATGCATGGAAGGACAGAACTCAACAACACAGGTTAAAGGAGCAAAAGTGCCAAAAAAGTGGTAGAAATTGGCATTGCCAAATGATCTAACAGATCCCTGGAGGTTGATGTTGACCTCTAATGTTGCAGAGTCCAACCCCTCAATTATGGAGTTAAAAGGCGATGCTGGTGAAGGTTGGATGGATCACCGAACAGATTCAGTGATGCACAGTTGCGTCCCTAATGTTGTGTAGACCAAGACCTATGGTAGATATTTTTGAAGGTGGTCAAGTACATATTCAGCGGATCACCGAAGTGTTCAGTGATAGCCGACCTTGATAATCGATTGGTGAATCATGCAAATGCTGAGTTATTTTTGTACGGAGTATAAAAGGGAATTTTGGAGGACTAATTTACACACATTGCCAGAGATTAAAATCAGCAGTAGACTGAACCATTCTTCTAGAGAGAGAAGTACACAAGAGATATCATCCTTGAAGAAAAAGGTTTGGGAACCATGTTGGGGAAGAGAATTGGAGCAAGAAGAGAAACAATTCTTTCTATTTTCTTGTATTACTCTTTACCCACTGCAACGGATACTGATATTGGTACTCAGTTCTATCTTTTTAGCTATGTCAAGCTAATACCCATAATGTTAGAGGTGTGTAATTGTCATGGGTACTTGATTCTTGGCTAGGTCTTATTTATTTTTAATGTTTTGCTGTTGGTTGAATTGAGTTCATATTCATTGCTATGTGTAACTAAAATCTTGAGGAAACTTATGGTTATGTTTATATCTTCAATTGTTACAGTGAATATGAATGATTGAATTGGATAATAAATATGATTTCTTGGAATATTATGAGTTATTGTTGAATGCCATATAAGGTTTCAACAGCTAAGGTATTAGATGGTTTGATAATTAATTTCTTAGGGCCTAGTGTGTTCTAGTGCAAATTGTATATGAAGCTGTAGTAATTTCATGTGATACATTACTATTATCTGATCCAAAATAGTAATTACTTAGCATTCTTCCCTACTTACATTCAATTGACATATCATTCAAGTTGTAAGACCCATTATTTGATTTCTTATCCTAAGTTAACACATCTCGAACATATCTCCTATTCATTTGTTTTAAATGTCAATCTAGCAATCATTTATTAAATATATGTTAGTCTCGATCACTTTTATTAGTGCTATAAACCTTTAGGCCAATTTAATACTTCTAATGTTGAACCAACCATTCCTCGTAGTTTTGACCCTGACTCTTTGTTGGGTAAATATGTGTGATGATCATAATAATTCTTAATGTTATTGAGATATGTTGAGATGGACAGCAAACTCCACTCGAACTTAATTTTGAAGAATTAAAATGTTAGGCGGTGGATGAACTCAGTCCAACACTTGAATAGCCTTACATACCTAGACTTCAAAGCTTCACAAGAAATCAGAGAACTCAATGAACGCTCTAGGAACCCTAACTTTTTCCCCTCTCTAATCCTTGCTCTCAATTAATCCAAGTGTTAATGATAGAAAAAGGTTATAGGGTACTAATAAAGGGCTCCAAGTAACCCTAAAATGACAAGGGTTTGATTAGAAAATGATGGAAAAAGACAAATAGTCCCATATTAAAACTACCGACAAGGACTATAATACCCCATCTACTGGTCATAGTCCTATCTATGGCTCGTAGATAGACCTCTAGTGGAAACTAGAAAAGTTTAGGCCTGAGTCTTCGACCAAATTCTATGGGTCATAGACCTTTCTGCAAGTTGCAAAAAAAAGTTTTTGGAAATCAAACAAGAATTAGGGGTCTCTGAAGTTGAGTTATGAAACCCATGTCTACTCATAGACTAGTCGATGGTTCATAGACCCTATCCGTAGATTTCTTTTGATGTTATGAAGTTTTAATGATTTAAAAGATCATGGGAACAGATGAGGGACCTGATCACATGAGTGTTGTAAACTTGAAAATGACAATCGACAAATAGTATATTATGCACTAAGAGTTTGTAATTTGTTGGTGCCTATTTTCCTGCTCTGTAGGAATTGTCTAGCCAATGGAATTACTCTAAATATTACTGATTTTGGGTATATATACCCAACTTTTATTGAAGATAAAGCTTAATGGTTTCTACACACATTAAGTAGGTGTTCTTGGTGAGGCTCTTGAGTAGTACACTTGGAAAAATTAGAGATATTTTTACTTAGTTTACTTCATTATGCTTAAATGGTGCTTGCATATTATGAATTGATTCCTATTCTATAAAGGGATCCCATATTAAGCAAGCTTTTGCTCTTTATTGCTATAGTTAACTATGGTGAGCCATGAAGTCTAAGTTGGCTAGAGCTAGTCGATTTAGTGGATAATGAAGTAGTACTTAATTTGCTCGTACCTATGGTAGAGTTATCATAGTGAGAGGGAAGAGATTTAGATTTAGATTCCTTCCTTGCAATATTTTGTATCCAAAGCTTTGCTCTCTTGAGATTAATGGAGTTGGATTGAAATCTTGTGAGTGTAGGTCATGGTTTTCTCCTCCCTTGAGCAAGGGAGTTTCCACGTAAAACAACTTATGTCATTTTACTTTGTTTCTTTACTATTAATTATTAGTTGTTTTTGCTTAACTGTTGTTCTAATGAAGGACCTGGTCCCTATACACTTAGTGGACATTTATGCTCCTTCGATTAGTATCAGAGCTTGGACTATCTAAAAGGTTAACACCTAGAAGAGATCCTGAAGAAAAATGGTAGCTCATTGCATCTAGAAGAGGATCAATCATCTATTAGACCTTCTGAAATGCCCAAAAAATGTGCTTCAAAAATTCTCATAATCGTAATTTCCATATATCTTTAAATTCATGAGTGAAATCAAAATTCGACTTCATATTCTCAATCAGGTACAAAATTGAGTGGGTAATGGGTATAACCCCAATTTTAGAGGACCTGTAGAGAAATATAATTTTTGTAAAATTTCCTTATCCAGTGTCTATCCGCGCGTTGCCCGCGATGCGTCAATGGCACGTAGCAATACAAATTGGGCCTGCATGATGGGTCCGCATCACGGACCAGTGTTAGATTTTTCTCAATTTTTCATTTCAGCCCAAGGGTATTGGGGTCATAACCCCATGCCTACTTATGCATGAAAACACCTATACTTAGCCAATTTTCAACTCAATATCATTTAAAATCCTCTCAAAACTCTCTCCAAGAGTTAACCAGATATCTTATTCAAATTTTAAAGATTGCAAGCCTAACTTTGGAACTCAAGGATTCTGTTCAAACCCCAAGTTCTGTTCAAGCTCATCTTAAGAAAACCTAAGTTTGAGGTATGTGGGTTTCATCCATTAGGTCCTTTTACCCATAGAGCCCAATCTCCCTTTTTATGAAAATTACATGCTTTCAAGTTGTATCAGCAATCAGTATCTCTTATTATGGATTTTGATTATAAATTATATTGGGGGTTTTTGAAATGTTGATTGATTATGTATGTTTATCTATTTCAAGCTATGAATGTTTTGAGCTATGAAACTATAATCTATTATGAGATTTGAGAATGGATTTCAAGGTATCTTACATGAGGGTTTTACTATATATTGGTGGGTTGATTTACATTGAGTTTTCTAATATTATTTCACTCTTGAATTTCATGATTTTCAACTAGCATTACACACCCACCAAGTGTTTGATAAAATGTCTTGACAAGGATTCTCAAGTTATTGATGAACTACCACAAGGTTTATAGGTCAAGTGATTTGATGATGATTATGGGATTGTATGTAAGCATTGAATTCATGAAAATATCTATAGTGTTGTAAGTTGACCACACCTTGTTAGGGGGTGACATGCCCAATCACCTTGTTGAGGGGGTAACATGCCTCAACCACCTTGTTGGGGGGTGACATGCCCACACTACCATGTTGAGAGGTAGATACCTCGACCACCTCGTTGGCGGGTGACATTCCCATACTACCATGTTGGGGGGTAGATACCTCGACCACCTTATTAGGGGGTGACATTCCCATACTACCATATTGAGGGGTAGATACCTTGACCACCTTGTTGGAGGGTGACATGCCATACTACCACGTTGAGGGATAGATACCTTGACCACCTTTCTGGGGGTTGACATGCTTATACCACAATTTTAAGGGGTGGATACCTCAATCACCTTCCATGGGGGTGACATGCCTTGGATTCCAAGCAATAATTGCTTGATCTATGATTATGGTCTCTTCCACATATGTATTATGTTCTATACAAGTTATATGATTTACTAGCATGTTTCACTTCAAGCATTGATCATGCATGCCATATTGATATTATACTTATCCATTGATTATGATTATGCATTTTCAATACGTTGGCTTATGTCTTGTTGTATTGCATCCTACATACTTAGTTCATTCAAATGTACTAACACATATTCTATGCCTACATATTGTTACCATGTAGGAATCAGAGCACCTCTCAATCATCCTCGACATGGCTAGTTTTGGCATTTCAGAAGATAAGCTTTGGTGAGTTCTCATGTTCGGGGACACTAACTATGCCACTCTTACTATTTGATATCTCTTTATATTGAACACTTGAGACTATGAGGGTGAGCCCAAAAAGTGTCTTGGCCCCTGCCCCAATATATATTAGAGGTATGTTGGAACAATTGATGTACTCATGCTATGGGCTTGACTCTTGAGTATTTTATGATTATCAAAGACTTCCCTAGTCCCGTTTCCCTTATTTATATTTCTTGTTGTTGTTATTTTGCTTCACGACCAAGGATATGTGATTGATATGCTAAGATGCTTGTTTGGGGTTCCTTATTCGTCGTGTCACGTCTAGGCCCTAGGCTTGGGTCGTGATAAACTTGGTGTCAGAGTACTAAGTTGCTAATGGTCCTCAGAATCCAACACACCACATTGATTAGAGTCTTATTCATGGTTGTAAAGGGCACCACAACTATGAATGGGAGGCTATGAGGCATTTAGGAAATGTTTCACTTCTTCATGGTCTATATTATGCTTTAGATGTAAGTGTAAGGATTTTTCCCCTAATAAATGCTCTTTTCTCTTCTAAATCATATCGATTCTAAGAGGGAGACTAAGGATGTTCCATACATCCGAGGAGCAACCGACTCCTCCCACTCCTGAAGCTCCTCAAGGTTGAGGGGTGAACCAAGATGAGTTTTAGGATGCTATTATAATGTTGGCTCGTGCTATGACCAACCAAATTCACCAAGGGGTCCAAGCCCCTCATGCTCCTCCTCCAGCTTATAGGGTGAGGCATTTCACCAGAATGAACCCATCGGAGTTCTATGGATCCAAGATGGATGAGGATCCTCAGGAGTTCATCGATGAGGTGTACAAAGTCCTATTCGAAGGACAAAGCAGAGTTGTGGCCTACCAAGTTAAAGGGGTGGCTCAAATTTTGTTTACACAATGAAGGTCGGAGAGGAGAGATGATGATGTTATTCTTTGGGAGGAGTTCAAGACCGCATTCCTCAACTGGTTTTTTCCTATCGAGCTAAGGGAGGCTAAAATGATGGCGTTTATAAACCTTAACTAAGGCTCCATGAGTGTGAGGGAGTATGCCCTCAAGTCCAACCAATTCTCCAAGTATGCCCCATAATTGGTTGCCAAGCCGAGAACAAGGATTAACAAATTTGTGTTGGGTGTATCCAACTCGGTTAATGAGGAGTGTCATCCACCATGCTAATAGGTGATATGGATTTGTCCTGCCTCATGACCTATGTTGAATAACTAGAGGGGGGGAAACTTAGAAAGAGAAGAAGTGCTGAATCCAAGAGGGCTCATTTTGAAGGTGGATTCCAAAATTCCAAGGGTGGCCGATTTCCACAAGGCCATAAGTTCCAAGGCCAAGGGTCTTCCAATGCTCCTAATAGGAAGTTTTCTAATGACAACCCAAGGTTCCAAGGTGGTGGTGGTGTGGTGCCTAACCCTATGTGCCAAAGAAGTGGTAGGAGCCATAACGGCCCATGTTTGAAGAACTCTAATGTTTGCTATGGTTATGGATAAGTGGGTCATTAGATAATTGATTGTCCTCATCCTCACAACAAAGGTAGAGATGGTCGACCACAAGACCAAGGTGCAAATGTGAGTCAAAAGGGGAGAGAAGGCCAACAAGGGGGTGCTCCAAGGAAAAATAGATTTTATGCTCTTCAAGGGAGACAAAAGGTGGATGAGGTGCCCGATGTCATCACCAGTATGTTAAAGGTTTTTTATTTTATTGTGTATGCATTGTTAAGACCCGGGTGCCACTCTTTCTTTTATTACACCTTTTGTTGCCAAAAAGCTTCATGTTAGTCCCAAATTATTGTGTGAACTATATGAAGTGTCTACCCCTATTGCTGAATCCATTGTTATTAAAAAGAGTCTATAGAAATTGTCCCATGTTCATTTTGCATAAAATCTTGCCTTGTGATTTCGTCGAATTAGATATGGTGGATTTTGATCTCATTCTTGGAAAGATAGATTAGTTGCATGTATATTATACTTCTATTAATTGTAGAACCCGTAGGGTGAAATTCCAATTCCCTAACCAGTCCATCCTTGAGTGGGGAAGTTGTGATGTGGCGATCAAGGGTAGGTTCATTTATTTCCTTAAAGCCCAAAATTTAATTTCTAAGGGTTGTCTCGATCATCTTGTGAGGTTTAGGGATGTTGAGTTCAAATTCCTTCCAATTGAGTTGGTTCTGGTGGTTAATGAGTTTCTTGATGTGTTTTTCGATGAGCTTCCCGGTGTTTCTCCCGAAAGGGAAATAGACTTTGGTATAGACCTCCTTCCCGACACTCAACCCATTTCTATTCCCCTTTACCGTATGGTCCCGGCGGAGTTGAAGGAGCAATATAGGGATTTGTTAGAGAAGGATTTTATAAGGCCTAGTAAGTCACTTTGGGGTGCACCGGTGTTGTTTGTGAAGAAAAAGGATGGTTCTCTTAGAATATGCATTGATTATTGGCAGCTTAATAGAGTCACTATAAAGAACAAGTACCCTCTACCAAGGATTAATGACCTTTTTGATCAACTTCCAGGAGCTACTGACTTTTTTAAGATTGATCTTCGATTCGGGTACCATCAAGTGAAAGTGAGGGAATGTGACATTCCCAAGATGGCTTTTCGAACTAGGTATGGGCACTTTGTTTGATCTTCGATCTAGGTATCCGCAAATGAGGGTAAGGTAATGCGATATTCCTAAAATAGCATTCAAAACTAGATATGGGCATTTTAAATTTGTGTTGATGTCCTTTGGGTTGACTAATGCACCGACTATATTTATAGATCTTATGAATAGGGTTTTTAAACCCTACCTTGACTTATTTTTCGTGGTTTTTATTGACAATATTGTGATTTATTCATAGGAGATTTGTAGAAAAGTTTTCTTCCATTG